>CAKAOH010040555.1:12893-32326 GCA_916701665.1 Sebastiscus tertius
ACACACACACACACACACACACACACACACACAGCATGTCCTAGTTTCCCTGCAGAGACTGTCAGTGACCTGGAACACACTGAGAACCAGATTCTATATAAAACACTGCTGATCCAGCAGCAGAGAGTACTGTGTGTTACGGGTCCATATACAGTATGCTGAACATTACACCACACTGCCTAATAACAGCTTTAGTTTCAGTCCTCAGCTGCATGAAAAAAAACATGTTGGGGAAAATACTTTCTTCAGCAGTTCTTCAAAAAATATATAACATAACAACTAGGGCTGTCAAAATGAACGCAAATACATTTTTAACGCCACTAATTTCTTTAACACATTAGCGGAACTTGTGATTTTTGGGTTGTAGCAGGCTCAGTTTTAAAGGACAGATGGCAATTAGTGAGTAATTAGTTTGATGTATTCGGGAAGAGATCAAGACTTAGGTAATCCCGACCGTCTCTACTGTCTTTCAGAGGCTGTAGCAGGTTCAGTTGTCCAGCTATAGTGAAGATACTGGCATCATATTAAACCTAATGGATCCATTGGTACCAACCATGTCATACTAGCTCGTCTGTAAGGAGGTTAAATAACGCTCCAAATTTACGCTAAATTTTAGCGTATCCATTTCCAAAGGGGTCCCTTGACCTGTGACCTCAAGATATGTGAATGAAAATGGGTTCTATGGGTACCCACAAGTCTCCCCTTTACAGACATGCCCACTTTATGATAATCACATGCAGTTTGGGGCAAAACCAAGCAGTTTTATGCATGCAGTATAAATCTGTTATTTTCACCTATTCTAAAGTTGGTGTATTTGAGTATTTCTGCATACTGCGGCCCCTAAACAGTCTTAGAATTGCATAAATTGGCTAATATGACTGGAAAGCTGAGACTCTGGTGGATCTAATGAGCCCAACTGGATTCATGTGTGATGATGTTAGTCCCCATAGAAGACATTTCATTGACCTCACTGTATAAACTGAGCTGTGGTGACCTCTAGGATAATCACAGCCTCATGAAACTTTACAGCCACAAACTAGAGACCTAGAGCATTCAGAGGAGGGATGGATCAGACTAGAGACCTAGAGCATTCAGAGGATGGATGGATCAGACTAGAGACCTAAAGCATTCAGAGGATGGATGGAACAAACTAGAGACCTAGAGCATTCAGAGGATGGATGGATCAGACTAGAGACCTAGAGCATTCAGAGGATGGATGGATCAGACTAGAGACCTAAAGCATTCAGAGGATGGATGGATCAAACTAGAGACCTAGAGCATGCAGAGGATGGATGGATCAGACTAGAGACCTAGAACATTCAGAGGATGGATGGCTTTCCTAGCTAGATTGACAATAAGGGGGTTTCTGAGCAGTTTACTCTTTCACAATTTATTTCAATTAATTAATGAATTCATATTTATTTCTGATTTATGTCTAGAATAACTTGACACACAAAGTAAGCTTCACCTTTCCAGCTTCCAGATGATGTACACCACTTCTATGTGGCATATACTGTTGACCTGCTATGTCCCCCTAAATACCCCCTGCAGGGGAGCACATAGTTATTAAGTTAAGTTAAGTTGCATTTCTGACATCATGTTTTAACAGGAGCACGGACACTAAATCAAACGGAGAAGAAAATGTTGGCACACCTCAGTCGATGATCTCCAAGCGGGTATTTTGCCTCTGCTCTGTTCTTGGTGAGTATGATGATTGTGGGATGTGGTTGGCCATTGTGCCATAAATGGCACCACTTAGTCTATATAAAGAATTCCTGTCGTTTTTCTTTCCTACATTATTGCTCATCCCAACGTCGACTTGTTTTTACATTTTTTATTCCTTAATTATCTCTCTTCTCCTCTCAGCCTCCTGTTATTACTCTAGCTGTACACCAATTGTAAGAACTTACCTTTGTCCAATGTGAGTGGCAGAATTTCGTAAGTAAGTCGTTGAATTGATCAAGATCGGATTTTCCTTCTATCCCAAGCGCCCTAGCAGTGAAGAAGAATCCTGCATATGCCTGGTGGGAACAGTAGATACATATCGTAAGTTGTTTTTAATCATCTTTATCTCTTTCCTTGCACGTATTCTATTTGCACTGTGACTGTGTCACTGTTACCATAAAATCTCCAGTGACAGGCGGCTGCTCAATTCCGTTGAAGGAACACTGGTGCGAGGGACAAGTCTTGAAATCAAACATGGACTTCACTATGCTGCTGCACTTGTCTGAGTCGTTGGTTCCCACCATGATGAGTTCTCGATCTGGCTTGTAGCCGTTTGGTTGCTTTGTGCAGTCTGTGTCATAAATGTCTGAGGCGTTCATGGTGGTGTTGTAACCATCAGGGTAGCAGGGGTTGAGAATGTAGGTTGGGTCAGATGATTCCTGGAACGTTAAGAGGAGGAAGACGATGTCAAAAGAAGGACTGGAGGATGAGGAGGAAGTTATGATAAAGATAGGGACAGGGAGAGATATAGGAGGATGAGATAAGAGGGTTTGGACAGTATTACTTATGCATTTACAGTCACCATCTATATATGCAAACCTGCATGACTTATTTACTTGAATTACACATTATCACATGCAGATCCTCATGTAAATACAAACTTTTTACTTAACATTTTATACAGGACCGTGCTGCAAATGTATACCCATAACATATTCTCACTACATAGCATATTTCTCCAGCTACAAGTACTATTATGAAGCTATAAGCTGCCAGAAATAATGCATTTCTCGCAGACATTCACGGTCCGATCAATTTTCTTAATGACATAATGCATTCTTGACTGGTTTCCCTTTGCATATTAGCAACTCAGGGACAACAGTGTTTGCTAATCAATTCTTAACTGGGCATTAATGGATTTTCGCCTGCACATGCATGCAAAAAAAACCCATACATTCCCACAGCCATGCGCACCACACACACGAGCACTTAAACATGAACATAGAAACACATACTATACAGGGACGGGGAGACAACTCTGGAAAGAACCATCACCCTTATAGTACCTGGAAGCACACACACACACACACACACGCAAAAGATGAAAAGAAAAGCTTTGTACCTGGACTATTTTGTCCAGAATCCTCTTCCCAATCTCATTTTTGCCATAGCAGAGGAAACTGTGTGTGTAGACATTGTAAGGGTAACCGTACAGTTCGACATGCAAGTAGTCAGTCCCTCTGAGATCTTCCGGGACTGCAAAGGAGATCTGTGTTGATGCTCCACCAAGGTCCATGGACCCTACAGTCTTTTCCCCTTCTGGGTGGACGTAGGCGTTCCAACGATTTTTCTGCAAATATAATGAAAATGGTTAGCATCTGATGAACCACGTGATCTGGATCTGTTTGTGAAGCAGCATTATTTTCCACGTTTAGGGATAAGTACACTTTGACCCACATAGACCAGTTAGATCAATGACAGTATCTTACCTCTAGGAAGTTTCCCATGAGGTAGTTGACAGTGACCCACCCATACAGCCCTTCTTCTTGACCAGTAATGATGGAAGCATTTTGGAACATGAAAGGCAAAGACTCCAGGTATTTTCTGAGACTTTCCAGGATTTCATTGGACCTCTTTTCATCCTTCTCACTTATAGCAAAGCAGAAAAGGGAACAGAATTACAGATCTTACTGGAAACAGGAGTGGTCAGCAGGGAAACATGGTGTCATTAAAGGAATAGTTTCATATTTTGGAAAATTCACTTTTTTCACTCTCTTGCCGAGAGCTAGATAAATAGATTGATACTACTCCCATAACGTGAAGCTAGAGCTGGCCAGAAGATGGTTAGCTTAGTTTAAAGACTGAAAGGAAGAGGAAATAGTTCAAAGGTGTTCAAAGATCCTAACCTATTGACCTATAACCCAGAGGGCTTAGATAAAAACCAGGTGGTGCATAAATGGATTTAAATTGCTCTGATCCTTCCAGGCACTCTCCAATAAATTGTAAGTAATGGTGAGGGAATACCCTGAAGCTATCTTATTTCAACACTTTCTTACTGCAGCAGTCTCATTCCAGCAGTAGCTCCTAGAAAGAGAGCTGTGGTGTTGTGTTTTTCAACAGGAATAGCTTTGGTGATGTTGTCCATGCAATCGTTGAATCCCTTCCACGACTTGGCATCTGTCTCTTGGTCAACCATCATCTCTGAGATACCAGCACCTGTTGGTACAAGGCCAGGCTAAAATCATATTCTTAGGTACGGGCTCTAAAAACATAAAGTGAAATTTCTGAGTTAATGTGTAACATCTTAAATAATAGTGGTTGATGGAGCATTTCAAAATGTTCAGTAAGCTTTGGCTGTCATTCCCCCCCGCCCCCCCACAATGACTCACCAGCAACTCTGCAGTTCATTATCTCAGTTACAACTCCTGTTTCATTCTCCTTCTGCGCTGGCCACTGGTACAGGTACACATTGGAACGTGATGAACCCGAGTCTATCACAATGCCAAACTGAAGTGAAGACAGAAAAGAAAATCATGTTACAGGGCCACATTTTTCTCTTGGTCTTGCCTTTGCTGCTGCGACCCCCACTTCCCCTTTAAAAAGGGACCACCATTTGTCACCAGGCTGACTGATGAGAAAACCTTTTTTACTTGACCCCAACCTTGACATCCGATAACATCTGGCACCAATTTCAC
This sequence comes from Sebastiscus tertius, assembly GCA_916701665.1. Taxonomy (NCBI): domain Eukaryota; kingdom Metazoa; phylum Chordata; class Actinopteri; order Perciformes; family Sebastidae; genus Sebastiscus; species Sebastiscus tertius. The sequence continues at coordinate 17,534 of CAKAOH010040555.1, forward strand.
AATTGAGAATGTGTGGGAGCTGAAGAATGTGTGTGTATACCTGTTTCTGTCTGTCTCTCTCTCTCTCTCTCTCTCTCTCTTTGTAGGGATGTGTTTTGAGAACTGTTATATACTTTGTTTAAGTGAAGAAGATCTACAGCCAAATAGTGCCTACTATATGTGTGCATCCATAGGAATCTGTGCGCATGCATGTAAATGTTCACCTCTGAGAGTTTTGACCCCCAGGTGTCCTGGATGACAGCAACAGCAACAAGGGCAGCAATACTGGCCAAGAGGAGAAGCAGCACTCCTGCTATGCGACACTTGTAGCCCACTTTCCGTTTGGAAGCCATTTCCTGTTGGCAAGAAAAGGGGTTGAAAAAAAAAGGAGAGGAATGTTTCACTAAAAGCATTTTGGCACTCAAAGTGATGTGATGTGAAGAGGTTTGAAAAGTGATGATGAGCAATAATAGTACACTTTATTTACTTTAAAAAAACATTAATAGTATTGATGGACTAAGCCATACCACCAGGTTTAACAAACACATAAGAGGAAACAGAATCAGGAGGAAACATGTGGATCGTGATAGGCTGTATGAATAGTTGTAGTTTTTCCTTAATTTGTATCATGGACACTGAAAGAGCCGGCTCTAGCCCTTTTGGTGCCCTATAGGCAAAATTCGGATTTAGAGCCTGTTAGGGTTCAACCCCCAAGAACCTTAACTCTAGCCCCGTAAACCGTACCACTAAACTAATGGTTTCAAGACAAAAATTATGATTTTTAAGTTATTATGATATAAATAAACATTTGGTCCCTGATATTGTTGGCTTAAAAGTGTTTAGTCAGTTCACTACAATTTACGCTTTTATTGACAAATAAGTGCCGAGCAGACGAAAAAGTGTGAGAAAGAGAGTTACAGGGGTGAAAAGTGTATTTCTTTCTTTCTTTCTTTGTTCATTTGTTACCTCGATGCAGAAAATGAGGAAGCGTGCCCACCGTCATTTAAGAAAATATATATATTTTTATTTTTTTTTTTTAGAGGGCAACCAGCGCCCGCCAGGAGGTGGCGCCCTAGGTGACCGCCTATGCCTTAAACCAGCCCTGGACAATGATAACCACAATGAGATCCCAGATTATCTTTGACCTATTTAATTAAGGCACATAATGTTTTATTTTTTTATGATCTGCAAAGGAGAATACAAGCTTCTCTCAGTTTAAGACTCTTTGAAGAAAGCGAACTGGGGTTTTGAGGTGGGATTTAAGAGAGTTTTGTGAGGTGTCAGTTCCTAACCAGGTAAAAGGTCAAAAGCTTTTGAGGGCTTGTCAGTCAGCAAAAGCAAAACTTTGCCTCTAAGGCAAACTGTTTGTCTCTAAAACAGCGCAGTTAATCAGCAGCCAGCAAGCAAGTTTGCTGCTGTCTCATGATAGTCTTGCATATTTAGCCTCAAAATCTTGAAGGTTTTGGTTGTGTTGTTTATTTAAACTGGATGTTGGCCTAGAGCTTAATTACAACATCCGTCACGTCCACTTTGTTTTGAGTTTAACTTCATAATGGCTATGAAGAAACAGCCATGTGTTGGACATTTAGAATAAACGCTCATGTTGTCAAGCTACAGGCAATGCTCACCTCAGATACACACTTTTCCCGTCTAATGTTGATCTTGTTAATAAACATGGCGTGCCAGAAACTGCTCTGTTTGAGATTCAAGCGTATACTCAATGACTGAAAACGGTGTTCCATGCCAGATCCACCATGTGGAGAAAAGTTAGATACACTAGGTTAAAAGAAAATATTTCCCATATGCAGGAGTGTTGTTCTTCTACCAGAATCACACATGCATTTCTCATGTAGTCACATAGAAGTGCAATATGGCTGCAATTACGGGTCAAACTCTGTAACAACACAGCTCTTTGTACCTAAACACGCACATACACTCCCTTGAACTCAGTACATTTTTTCTTTCTAATTTTCTGGTTTATTCTATTTTACTTTCATTCTATTTATGCCTTAGTTGGTATGCGCTGTATGTGAAGATAATCTATATTTAAAACTACAACTAAGCCTAGCAATGTAATGTTATGTAATAGCATGGACTGAATATATTCCATTTCAAATATATTTTTCTTTATAGAGTATTGAAAGAAATGAATGCGAATAAATAATGACTCAGCAATAGATATTATTCAACCATCCTATGCTTAAACTTGTTGTCCTTACGGCAATAGGAGGTCATTAATGAGGGCAACATAGTAATTACAACCTTCTGTTAGACTACAGCGATTAGTGCTGCCTCCACCTTGTATTATTATCAGACTGTCCGACAGCTGGTAGAGAAAGCACCACAATTCTCCACCTCCCTCTCTTTCTTTCTGACTTTTAAGCTGCTATTTAAGCTGTGTAAACCCTAAATAAATATTTGACTCCTCTGTTGTCAGCAGACTTAAACGACACACCAGTGACAATATTTGTTATTCTTTTACATCACAGCAATTAGAGTTACCACAGTAACTTCAGGTGAAAACATGCAGGTAAAAGCTGCTAGACAAGGTGTGATTACAACCTCAGGACATGCCAACAAGCATGTCTCTGACAGACATGGCTTAAACCGGCTTAACACTTCACAGTCATGTGTGTGACATAATTGATATTCCACGTCTACAAATTTGGGGGATTTCTCTTTATAGCTATGCTCTGGACATTTTCATTTTCCAAGGCTAGTGAAAGAGATACAGGGCCTCTGTGGGATGCCAGCATTGTATGAAAAACATAAGAAACCGGAGGTCGCCTACATCTGCTTTTCTGCTTTCTACTCTTAACGGTTACTTTTAGTTCGATTAATGTAACCTCAAAATGAAAATATGCCTCTATCAGTAAAGTAAGCTAATGGTTGTGGTGTTTCTAAAAACATACCCAATAGCAATATTACTAATATACCTGTGTTTAAAGTGTATAGAATGATATTTATGATTATAACTGATCTAATCATTTGCACCTATTGAAAAAAGACATCTCTAAAAGCACTTAGTAACATGAGCTCATCGTTCTCTGGCTTCACTGGTCGACCGGTGGTTAGTCTAGTCTTTGACGTCAGTGTGCTGTTGGGTTCAGGATGCTTGAACAATGTCAGTGACGTTCAGCGACTGTAAATATTTCAAACAACAACTCTTACGGACTGTAATTAAGTTTGTTGCCAATGTGTGTGACTACAACTAAAGAAAGCGTAATTCCGTTTCTCCCTTTACATTTTTTTTTACTACCATTAATATATATATATATATATATATATATATATATATATATATATATAGTACAGATTAAGCTCTAATTTGAATTACATCACAAATTAGTGAAACATGGAGACACTCACAGTAAAAGGGTTAGGGTCTCATCAATTGAGCTAAGAGGAGACAGGTAACTTGGTGTTACTTAAATTTTGTTAAGTTATTTACTATAATTTCTAATTCTGTGCTCTGCCTTTTTGAAGTCCATGTACAAATCTTTCAATCGTCAGGTTTGGACGTTTTTTTGTATTTTGCCTAAAAGCTTTGTCTACTTGTATATCATATTATAAATGACGGAATTACATTGCGTTCTAAAACACAAACTTTGGTTTTCTGCTCCAAAGACACACACAAAAAAACAAGATGGACCACTCTGCTCTCTGTTATCCATCCCCATGCACAACAAAGTAAACGTTATACACAATGCAGTTTAAATGAATTATCGGTCAACCAGAGGATTTGGCAAGTCTACGCCTTAAGTTTGCATTGCGAGATCCAACACTGACAACACCCACATTATCCCTCCAAGTATATTTGCACATGCTGTTTCCTTTGCTTGTAGAAACTGGTCCTCATGAGGGTAAATGGGTGAAATGTGGTTGAACACTAACACATGCATACACCCATGTCATACAACACAGTAAATCAACTCACACAATGAAACAAACTTACCTCTTATTACCTGTATTATGTGTTATACCTGTATTAACCATTTGAGATTCCGGGGGATGCATGTGAGAGAGAGGAGGAGGTGTGTTTGTTTCTTACCTTGAAGAGCTGGTTTGTAGATCCTAGTTGGGAGTGGGAGTGAGATGGCTCTGAAGGAGGGATGAAGGAACACAGCAGGAAACAGGGGAACAACAAAGGAAGGGGGAGAGAGAGAGAGAGAGAGAGAGAGAGAGAGAGAGAGAGAGAGAGAGAGAGAGCAAGGGAGTGTGCTGTGAGTGAGAGATCTAAAGAGTGATTGGCCAACATGAGCAAGAACTGTTGTACCCCAACAAAACAGAGAGAGAGGGAGAGAGGGAACATGGGAGGAGCAATGTATACAAACTCCAGTTTTCACCACTCCCACCACACCAGTGAAACGGAGCGAACAGGCAGTGAATGTTGCACGGCTTGTTCCTCGTTCACTGACTGTGTGGAATGATTAAGCACAGACACAGGTTTTTGTGTGTATGCATGAAACAATGTGAGAAGAGTGGGGGGAGCAGTGGTGAGGTTAATTGATGTAATCAATAAGATAAAGTGCATTGTGGCTGAGTATCTACTGCACAGGTTATCACAAAGTCAGCTCTTATTTGATAGGCCTGAATTGAAGGATAAAGGACGATGAAAAGCAAAGGATCAAGCACTGTACCAACAGTCAAGTATGTGTTGGTACTTGCAAGCTCCCACTTACATGTTCAGCTCAGGTTCTCACAGTGAAACCTATGAGTCATTAAACTAACCAGGTATTATACAACATTTTCTGGAAACATGAGAACTGCTTGCATTTATGTGTGTCTGTCAGTCCAATATCACATCAGTGGAGAGTCATCAGAATGCATCAGCCTTCAAAGTCCAGATTAATGGCCAAACAAACTTCAACCACTTCAGACAGCATGTCTAAACAAACAGTTCATTCAGTCATTTTTTAAATTAATTTATTCATTATGGCAGTCACTCATTAGCTACCAACCTTATCTTTTACGCTTTATTTTCACAAGAAAACAATTAGTTCCAAAACATTACAAACTGGGTGGTAATGGAATTTACCAGGCATGAAGGGTCTAATAAAAACTATGTCCAGTTGCCTTATGGAAACTGTAGTGTTTTTGGAGCTTTACCAATAGGGACTAAAAGGTCGTAAATCAGCCTCTGCTGCTTCAATTTTCAAGATTCATTTTCAAAATCGGTCTTTCATGAGTCCACTAACTTAATGGAGAACCAACACTAAACAGCTTGTACAATTGTAATTGCCACAAACTACCTTAATACAGTAATTAATACCTTAATCATGCTTTAGTTGCAATGAGCGAACATTGTGTAGGAGACAGATAAATAACATTTATTGTGAACTCTTTGCAAATATGTTCAGTTTGAACATTTAGCATGCAAAAAAATGTTAGTAAACATATTTCAGACATGTTTAATATTATGTTTTGATTTTTTTAAATTTGGTATTAAGTTTCCCCTAAAAATGCATTTCGCTAATGCAAAATAGTTATATGAATGTAATTCTTAACGGTTGCATCCGCCCACTCCCTCACGCTCAGCCCCCAGTTCCACAGGGATCTACATTAAATTAACCCTAACCCTAACCCTGCAGTGGACAATATGACCCACTTAGCCTGAGCTAACTCAGCCTTGAGTTTACAGCTCCTCTGAGCTAAGCTAACAACACTCAAGGGTGTGAGGGTGTGATCTTACTAACTGGTTCTTCACCTTCCTTCTGCATTTGCTTCATGTCATATTTTTGATTTGTAATATTTGCCATTACTATGACTGTTAAGTGGCTGTAGTGCTTCCCATCACTGTTTCTGGTTCATAAATCCAGTGGATTCCTTAACATTTCAGCATGCGGGTGGTCTTCTGGTATCTGGACTGTCTACAAAGAAAACACTGATGGGGCCAGTCAAAGTGAATTACATGTCTGATTCAATGCTCAGTGAACAAAGATAAAGTATTTTTAGCTGCCTAAAGTGAGACCTGAAACCCATTGGTCTGAATGAACCGGACAGACAGGACGCTGAAAATTAGATTTGCACCGAGAGAGGAAATAGAAGAAAGGCAGAGAGCTCCTACTTAACTTTATGTGTTTCAAGCCTCCTGGATAATTACATACCAGTGGTGTTTCTGGTCTTCTAACCTGTTAAATACTGAGGTGTGTCCATCCCAGTGTTGCTAGACATGATTAATTTATATGGGTACTGCTGCTGCTCCAAGTTAAAATCCGGCATCAGGACATACATTAGGAAAACACATAAGGTATCGGGGAGGCTGATAGAGTTGGGGCTAAACATCACATTGTGTGTACCTTTGATTGCATTTCTTTTCTCATAAAATATTCACACAACCAATTTTTTGGATAAATTATAACCTGCATTGTTTAAAGCTAGGGTTGGTAGTGTTCTTCAAAAACATGTTTTTGTTATATTTGTTGAAATTCAGATTTCTGCCCATGCACTTATTGCACATTAACGGAGTCTTCCACAAGCTGCTAGCTTGACAGCTGTGAGTACTAACAATAGCCATGTTTGTTGTTATAATATGTTTACGTTCACAATAATATTTTTGGGAGAGTGGCTTTGGAGGGAGGCGTGAAGGGACAGACTGTCAGTGTCGGCGACTTTCTCAAAATGGGACCTGCTCTCCAAAACCTCGTTCCATAGTGGCACTAGTGGTCACTAGTACCTTTAAATAAATTTGATAATTTGCAACAGCAAATTACAAACCTCTCATCAAAATCAGGAAACTTTTTAATTAAACATATCAGCAAAGTTGCAAAATGTTCTTACTACATATGTCTGCAAAGCATTCATTTTTTTTTTCCAATTCAATATCCACCTGTGGCAACTAAAGCATATGTTTGTGGTATTTGTTAAATATTAAAAATAGCCAACACTGATTTTTAATTCCAACTTGGTTGATAAAACTGTGAGTGATATCTGCAATATGTAGCATAGAACTGTGAGCTGACTGTATCATTATACCCAGGGATGGGAGAATTTAATTTACTCTTGTGACTGTTGCTGTGCTACTGTAGCCGTTTTTTTGTGAAAAATTAGTAGTTTTACTTTTACTTGCGCATTTTTTTATTTCAAGTATTGTACTTTGCTACATTTCAAATTAAATCCGTTTTCTGCTGCTTTTGACAATAACCTCTGTCAGAAGCTCAGTGTGACAGAGAGACTGACACTGGTTATTGTGGGACAGAGAGGCTGAATGGACTGGTTATATTATGCATTGAGAATGAAAGAAGTTGAACCTTGAGGATGACTGCACAAGACTCAGAGACTGACTTTCAGACAAGTGAGTACAACAAAGTTACTGTGATGGTTGTAAATCTCTCCAAAGTAGCATTGTGACGCGTGTGTGCACAAAGGACAAAAACTGTGCAGCTCTCTTTTTGCCGTAATATGTGCTTGTGGGTGCAGCTGCTGTGAAGTTTATATTGTTTGTATATGTCCGTGCTGTCTGCCTTGGTCATGCTTTATTCTGCTGTTGATTCTAATAGAAGTGTCAGGTTATTTACTTTCTAATTTCTAATTTCTAATATTACTTGTTGCACCCACCGTGGTGTACGTACAGTAGCTCTTTTTTTATTTATTGTCGGCCATTTTTGCTTAATTGTCTGAGTTTTTGCCTCCTTTATGGTTAATTCTTGTAAGGCTACACTGAGAAAGGCGGTTGTATAATTTATAATTAGTTGTATGCTCAGGCTGCAAGTGCCATCTATAGAAAAAGAATATATCATTGGTTTGGACATAGGGGCTCTGTGGTGTGATGAGTATACTTTGACATGTTAATGCATTTTATTTTGTAGCCTAAATGTGTTTGATTTAATAGGTCTATTATATCACATCATTTTTCTTTACCCTCCCTCTACCCCCCCTCTTTCCCTCTTTCATCAATATTATTATTATAATATCATTTTTTTACCTTGTGTGTTTATGTCATTATGGCAAGATGTAGTCCTGGAGACACCTACTGCATCACCACACTTTACGTCCCCACTTTACACCCCTGGCCTGATTTGGCGTCACAAACTTTTACAGGTGTGTAGTTGAGATCAAAATAAAGGCTACTGTATAGGAAGTGGGGAAGGGGCCATTGGCCCCCACACTTTATGCCCCTGGCCCGATTTGGTGACGCGGCTGGTGTGATCCCATCGCAAGATGGTCTCTAGTTACTTTTACATTTTTACACAAATAATTTTACTTGTACATGAATAAAATTTATTTTAAGCAACAGTACTTTTACTTGAGTAAAATATTCTAGTAGTTCATCCCTACCATTGCAACACTGTATTAAACATTATCTATTGGTGGATTCTGCATTATTTCCACTCATACAATGTACCAGGACTTTTATTGTGCTTTATGCTTTAAACCATCATTTTTTTGTTCAATACTATGCGTTTTGCAGCAATACTCCAATATATTCCCTGACGTTACACCCTATTTGTGCAGTTAAAAAGTAACAAAAAGTATGTTGATAAAAGTAACAATGATTTTCACAGTAAATTATTATCAACACATTAATCATTCTGCACAAACCGGTTTTCTTCAGATGCTATGGGGACTGGCCCCCTGCTGCAGCCTACCCTTATGGCTTCCTATAAATAAATTTTGACAGTAAAGCTGTAATATCCATATACGCAATTCCATATTGTAATTAATAGAAACAGTTAAGCTAGGTCTGAATTGCCTGTTTTGTTATTCAACCTATTTCTCATACATATATCTCTCATATGGTCTGATGGTAAAAGTAAAATTTATGAACTTCAGTTTCCAAGTTCCAAGTCTTACAGTTGCTCAATAGTTTTGTCACCAGTAAATGCACTGAGAAATAATAATGTCCAATAATTGGACATTGTTTTGCGCTGTTCCTTTTAACAAACCATTATGTAATATTTTTACTTAGCAGTAAACATCCCCTTGAATCTCTGCCGCAGCTCAGGGAGGAAATGCTGTGGCCGTGTTGCGGCCAGATCAATTAGAGGACAGAGGCACTTCAAATCCGCAGGAAGACCCTTGGCTTTGCTTTTCAAATATCTCAATTTGAGCAATGGTTGATAATGGGATTTCCTCTGTGTCTTCCCATCTCTCTTTCTCAATTGATTTCTTGCTCTTTTCTGGTCTGCTCTTGTTCTTTATTTTGTTCTAACATTTGCCTAACCCCTTCACTGTACAGGTCTTTGCTCACTTACACACACCCCCTCTAAACCACAATATAAATGCAATGTCATTTGTTTGATGTATTCCATAATCAGAATTCATTGACAGCATATCTAAATTGATCCTATACTGTGGCCATGCTATTTGAATGTATTTACTGTAATTCAGTATCACAAGGCTATCAAACTTGTTGAAATGTTATCAAAACTAATACTGGTAATAAAAAGGCCCTCAGGTCACAGTTTAGAAGCAAAAAGATGCCTGTATCCTGTCTAACGAGGACATCTCAGTTTTGGAGGTCTTACTGTGTTATCAGAAAGTTAGATAGACAGATGCATACATGCATGCATACATACATACACACATCATGCATGCTGAAGCATTATGCATTAAGCATCATTTTCTATTGATAGAAAATTATCCATGAAGCCTCTAATGTGTGGGTTTTTAAATTGTGGGCAAGTGCACTTTAAACCCGCACCCCTCCATTTCGCCTTGCCCCCGAAACGCCCCCTGACCTCCTCCCACCTCAAGCCCAACTCAACACTGTAGAAAACTGGCTTTATGGTAATGACGTAGCCTCTCTTCCCCCACTGATATTACAGAGACATTCCCAGGAAAGATGTAACACAACCCCATATCTCTTGCATACTAAAGCTGTGAAAAAACACTCATCACACTACTATTAAATTATCAAAAAGGAAACACTTATCCTAATAGAATTGTAAGTATTAGTGTTAACAGCAATCAGTTCACAGTTCAAAACGAGGCATTCAATGCTGGCCATGTAACGTGATCTCTAAGGTCTCAAGGGTAGTTGTGACTTCAGATTCAGTTATGTGCTGATGGCTGCTGGATTGTAATGTTTTCCCATCTGATGCCTCCCAAGTGAAAACATGTCTGTGGCAAGCATTCAACCAATAACCTCAAACAATAGATGTTTGAAAGCTGCTAGCCTAGTGTGTTAACTTAGACTTAACTTTGACTTTGTTCAAGAACATACTTGTCGGCAGTTACTTTGGGCTGCTTTGCTTGGCGAAGGCACTATAGACATTAGACATATAGACAGTGAAGTCTATACTCAACACACAAATATAGTAACGGTGCCTTTACATAATGCACAGCTATATATTTGACCATGCGTGCAAAGACATATTGGGCATGCAAAGGGCAGGTCATGTATTAGCGTTTATCCGTTGGTATCAGTATCAGCAGCATATTTATGGATGTGGGTCATCCAGTAACAACTGTGTATCTGTCAGTGAATGGACGTTGTGACAGCCTCTCTCAAGGCAGCATGTGTAATGGTGACCTCTTATGGGAAAACTAAGCAACTGCAACTCTAGAGACATTAATTGTGGCAGTAGCCACACAAATCTGTTAGCCTATACACCACTACTGTTAGCCTATACACCAGTACATTAAGGGAGAGCACACTAAAGCTAAGGTCAAGATACATGAATGACAACTATGAATGTATTTCAGTAACACTATGGTACACAAAAGTGTGAGTAGTAGTACTATTATATAGTAGATTATGATGACTTACTAGAAGTATAAAAATCATACTAAGTAATTAGGCTAATAAGTATAGTAAGCATAATGAGCCAAAAGAGATTTCCCCTTGAATGATGCCTTAGGTTATCTTGATAAAAATAATCTTTTCTCAGTTCATTTCATCAGTAAATGTAGTTCCATGTTCCATCCTCCACCTACAGCCGACACCATCCACCAGCAAACAAAACATGCACCTTAAGTGTACAGCATCTGCCAACCTCCACCAATAGCCTGTTCCAGCCAGCTACAGACCTAAAGTCAGCAGCCATCTGCTGTCCTAGCCTCCACCTGCGGACAACAGACAGTTGCAGATGCATGCTCCACCTAAAACCGCTTCGGGCCAAATTCCACCGTTTCCTCTGCCTCTATCTAAAAAAACCTGTTACATCTGCGACCTCTGTCAACATCCACCCAAAGCCTCTGCCATAAACCTGCAGCTTCTGGCAGACAGCTGCAACCCAAACCTCCACCTACTTCAGGCTATGTCAGTAACCTGCAACCACCTCCACCTGCAGATTCTGGCATACAGCTGCGGGACAGACCTCCATCTACAGCCTCTGCCAGCAACCTGTAGCTGCCTCCACCTGCAGACTCTGGCAGACAGCTCACCACAGGAGCAGTAAAGTCTTTTCATCAACATCCTGTAGTGAACTGTGTAACTTATAAATGTTTCAGAAACATCTTGTAGTGAACTGTTTAATTGTTAAATGTTTCAGGAACATCTTGTAGTGAACTGTTGAACTGTTAAATGTTTCAGGAACATCTTGTAGTGAACTGTTGAACTGTTAAATGTTTCAGACACATCTTGTAGTGAACTGTTTAATTGTTAGATGTTTCAGAAACATCTTGTAGTGAACTGTTTAACCGTTAAATGTTTCAGAAACATCTTGAAGTGAACTGTAAAGACAGTTAAATGTTTCAGAAACATCTTGAAGTGAACTGTAAAGACAGTTAAATGTTTCAGAAACATCTTGTAGTGAACTGTTTAATTGTTAAATGTTTCAGGAACATCTTGTAGTGAACTGTCTAATTGTTAAATGTTTCAGGAACATCTTGTAGTGAACTGTTGAACTGTTAAATGTTTCAGGAACATCTTGTAGTGAAATGTTGAACTGTTAAATGTTTCAGGAACATCTTGTAGTGAACTGTTTTAATTAATAAATGTTTCAGAAACATCTTGTAATGAACTGTTGAACTGTTAAATGTTTCAGAAACATCTTGTAGTGAACTGTTTAACCGTTACATGTTTCAGAAACATCTTGTAGTGAACTGTTGAACTGTTAAATGTTTCAGGAACATCTTGTAGTGAACTGTGTAACTTATAAATGTTTCAGAAACATCTTGTAATGAACTGTTGAACTGTTAAATGTTTCAGGAACATCTTGTAGTGAACTGTTGAACTGTTAAATGTTTCAGGAACATCTTGTAGTGAACTGTGTAACTTATAAATGTTTCAGAAACATCTTGTAATGAACTGTTGAACTGTTAAATGTTTCAGGAACATCTTGTAGTGAACTGTTTAACTGTTAAATGTTTCAGGAACATCTTGTAGTGAACTGTTTAATTGTTAAATGTTTCAGGAACATCTTGTAGTGAACTGTTTAATTGTTTAATGTTTCAGAAATATCTTGTAGTTAAAGGTTATTATTGGATTTTATATTCTGCCTACTGACGCGTTAACAGCCAACAGTCACATCAGCAGAAGACTTAAGGCTCATTGGACATTGGCTGCAGTCAAGTCGTTTCCAGCTGCCTTCACAGAATTTACAGGAAGTCACAGAAAAAGTTACTTCCTGTTAGATCCGATCTGTAGGCCACTTGTAGTCTTCAGACCATGTTGGGATTTTTTTATATTTGTTTGGAAATATATGAGGAAATGTGTGTGTATCTGGCGTTTGATTCTATCCTTTATTATTTTTATGTCCACCTTGTAAAGCACATAATGAGCACTCGTTTTAAAGTGTTATATATATATATATATATATATATATATATATATATATATATATATAACCTTCATTATTATAATAATTATTATTATCAACCACACCAGATATGTTTGTTAACAGATGAAACCTTCATTGCTCAACATGAGACTAATACAATCTAGCGTTAAATATTACAAATACACAGAAAGTTGTGACTTTCTACAACACGTGGTGTTTGCTGTCAAAACTAAGAGCCAAGTCGGCAAGAAGTCGGCCACAAATCTAACCGACATGCATTGCATGGCGATCGCCAGTGATCGATTCTGCGCCAGCCTGGCTCATCTCCAACGACCCTATTTACTCTGAAAGCAGCTACAGATGAATAAATTTAATTGAATTGAAATTGAACGTCTGTTAGCTTCAGATGATTGGTTCAGTGAGACACACCTGTCTGTACCTGGAGATGACTGGTTCAGTGAGACACACCTGTCTGTACCTGGAGATGATATGTTCAGTGAGACACACCTGTCTGTACCTGGAGATGATTGGGTTTGGTTGTGATGAGATGATCCTGTCCACCAGAGGTGGCTATTTTGACAGCATGACAGAATTGTTGTTGAGAACCCCCCTCTGTACTCTAGTCCACATGGTACAGTCCCAGTCTCTCCCTCTGTACTCTAGTCCACATGGTACAGTCCCAGTCTCCCCCTCTACAAATCCAGGTGAGTTCTCCCACTTCATGTTTGAAGGTATGAACTTTCGACATGGAGGGCATCATGTGCTGCAGACGCTCAGGTAAGAGAAGAACTTTATTTCACTGTGTTGACTGAAGAACACTGAAGTGATTGTGTTGCTTACAGAAGCCCACTGCTCCTAAAAAATACTTAGGATGGGTTAAATGCAGAGGTCAAATTTAATGTATGTACATGTATGTACTATGACAAATAAAGGTTCCTTCTTCTTCTTCTTACAGTCTCAGTGTCCCCCTCTGTGCTCTAGTCCACATGGTACAGTCCCAGTCTCCCCCTCTGTGCTCTAGTCCACATGGTACAGTCCCAGTCTCCCCCTCTACAAATCCAGGTGTGTGCTCCCTTTTCCTGTTTGAAGGTATGAATTTTCCACGTGGAGGGCATCACCTGCTGCAGACTCTCAGGTAAGAGAAGAACTTTATTTCACTGTGTTGACTGAAGAACACTGAAGTAATTGAGTTGAGCTCTTATTGATTATTGATCAGTTGCATCAGTTGAGCAGCATTAATGTGACTGGCTGAGAGTTTTCATGTTAAAGTGATTGTGTTGAGAGTTAACAAATGTTTGCATGTATGTTAGCATAGCCTGTTAGCCCGGCCAGTTAGCTGTTTAGCCTGTTAGTTTGATGTTAGAAATGTCCAGTATGGGTCCTCAGCATTTAGAAACTACTGGATCATAACCAGTATATGTTGGGAAATTTGTATAATTAGCATTAATTAGCATAATCTCATATATGGACAATATTTCACGATTAGACATTTTAAAATACGACCTGAAAGGAAGGTCCTAGAGAGATGGGAGTTGGTTCCTTCTATAGGTTATCATATGCGGGCTTTCCAATGGTGCCACCCCCTCTCCGAACTTCCGTTCCCGAGTTACGTCACTTCCTGTAGCATAAAGTGGTATATTTTGGGAACGGAAGGTCGTAGAGACTCAGGACCAATACAGGCGTGTTCAGCGTGGCCGAATTAGGGGAGACGGAGCACATTTGCAAGTGTCTACGACGTTCGGTTTGGGAGATATTCGCGAAAAAGTGTTGAGTCAAAAAACTGACCCCCCGAAGGTGTCTAGGAGCACGTTTCAGGCAATTCTGAGTCGATTGGTATAGGTTTGTAGTGACGTTTTTTTGGGTCCAATACTATAGGTGTCTGATTGGCACTCGAGATATTGCACTTTTTGCCATTTCCCCGAGTGGGATTGTGTTGTATCTTGGGAACGGAGGGTTAGGGGTTAAGTAAGAGTATATTAACCACGATGATCAATTGTTCATCCTCAATAACTTTTTGTGTGAATGTGACAGAGCGATAAAACCTTGACGTATCCCCCCATTTTCGGGTGCGTTCTTTCGACTGATAGCACTGACAAGTCTGTGCGACTTTCGGAGTTAGGGGGTTAGGGTTAGGGGGTTAGGGGGTTAG
>CAKAOH010040556.1:4947-66739 GCA_916701665.1 Sebastiscus tertius
CATGTTTTAATAGATGTGATTACCAGCCACTAAGAAATGTCACAGAAACTTTTAATTAAGTCTAGCCTGTAATTAAAAGAGGGGGGTGGGGGGGGGGTAAGGCACTCCATTGGCGGCTGTACATGTAAGCCTGTCTGCCTCTGTGCCGGGGACATGAGGTCAATCTCAACCCACTTGATGACTGCTCAAATTGAAGCCCACGTTTTGAGTCTCTCAGCTTGTCATTTCACATTAATCAACATGTGCTTTATTGTGAACAAAAGATAAGAGATTCAGCCGACATGGAAATTAGAGGTCTTCATATTCGCAAGGTCCTTTTTGTGAATTGGCTTGTGATTAAATAAATGAATGTTATTCGTATTTCTGCGATGCACAGGTCAAATGTAGGAACGCATAAACGCAGACTTTTGCTGATAATATACATTTAATGGCTGGTGCTGTGTTTGTCAAATCCTTTATTACAATCAAGAGAGGGTGTAAATGTCAGACATGGTCGCTGACGGAAATACACAATAGCTGATTACAATAGCCTTACGCCAACCCTCGGTCTGTGTGGCTGAAAACAGGCCACACAGAAAAAAAATTCTCATGGAGTTGAGCTAATGGCTGAGTTCTTTGCAATTCTTCTGACTTTCCAGAAAAACTCTGGCCTACTTGGGGAACGGAAGATTAGCAAAAGACAGAACATCCCACATGGACTTAGAGTGGTTTTCTTCCCCATCGCAGTGCCCACAACTCGGTAATTGTCTTTGCGTCCGGGCTCTTAAGGGAAAACGGGACAAACCCCATTCCAGCCCAGTGCTCTATTTGTCCCAACATTCAATCGGATGAAGGAATAACGTTCTAAGCAGCCTCAATCTTTGGGCTTAAGAGAGGGCGATTGAAGCCCTTGGTGGCTTAACAGATGAGACAGACTGCTGAGTGTCTGCATGTTGTTTCTCATTCCGTCGACTTGTAATCTGAAGGCCCTCAATTTCATGTGGGCCAAAACGTTCTCACTACTATTGCTATTGATGCTCGTACTAATAATCAGAATCAAAACTGGTGTTTTGGGGGAAATTTGTTTCTGTAATCATGGAGTTAAGAAGCAGAGTGAAGCTCTCTATTCCAATATGATCAAGCAGTTTTACGACTTGCATGATATTCTTCTCTTCTGCAACTATAAATTGGTGAATTATCTGGGGAGTGACTCCTTTTCTTATGCTGCCTTCAAGTAATATGGGAAAAAAAAATTGGAATTAGAAGTTAAGTACAAGACTCCATGCACCAAATAAAAAAGTCCCTGAAATGTTATATTTTAAGTGTTGCTTGTTGTCGGGAAAAAATACAGAATTATGGTGGAGAAATACTGGAATCAGCCAAAACGTGCATGTTTTTAAGGGCAAATTGGAAACTGGTAGCTAAAACCTCCATAGTTTCAGAAAGTTTTGCTGGTACCATGAATTTAGGACAACTATAAGTGCTACTGTTGTTATTAATGGTAACAATAGACTATATAATTTATAAGAAGTTGACGTAGTCACCATGATGCTACCCATTGGTTTGTGGACTGCCGTTACGAAGCCTTGAGTTTGGCATTTTGGCTGTCGCCATCTTGTTTTTTTGCAACCAGAAGTGACACGAGAGGGTGGAGCTAAGTGCAACCGAACACTGAATAAGACATTTTTAGACAACCTAAAAGGTTATAATTAACTTTCATGAAAAGGAAACGCACTGTGAAAGGGTTAAAGTTGTATGACAAAAACACGGAAAACTCCCAGACCGGACAACCCTGTGGTATAGCATCACCCTAAAGCATATCCTACTTTATGGTCTATTTGACTCTAAATGGGACCATAATTTACTAAATGAACATCATGCTGTATTGAAGAAGATTTGAAACTAGCGATTGAGACCATACACTCAAATTTACAGTATTTATTGAGGTAATAAATCAAATGAGAAGTAGGCTCATTTTCTCATAGACTTCTATACAATCAGACTTCTTTTTGCAACCAGAGGAGTCGCCCCCTGCTGGCCCTTAGAAAGAATGCAAGTTTAAGGCACTTCCGCATTGGCTTCACTTCTCAGACCCAAAAGTAATAATACTAATAATAAATACACAAGTAAGATATACATGGAAATAGAATTATGGTTACCCTTAGTAGGAAGGACAGTAAAAGATCCTTATGCGGACCAGTCCTCTCCTAGAGGGGATGTGCTGCTTGATCTTTGTTTGTGACGTGAGAGAAAAACCTTTTTGTCTCAGCTGACCAGTCAAGCTGCAGTTTACATCCATGTCTGTCCAAAATGTCACCACTTCATCATTTTATACTATTAGACATTTGTGCATATTCATTTTTGAGTTGTGGCCAAATACGTGTTTTCTGAGGTCACAGTGACCTTTGTAATCAAAATTTAATCAGTTCATCTTTGAGTCCAAGTGGACGTTTGTGCCAAATTTGAAGAAATTCCCTCCAGGCGTTCCTGAGATATCACGAGAAAGGAAAGACGAACGCACAGATGCACATACTCATAGACGGACTGACAACCTTAAAACATAATATATAGGCATAATAAAACCAAACAATTACTCAGTATACAGCCTATCAGCACATTACAAGTCCAAGCTTATCTGAGCAATAATTCTTCGCTGATAAAAACATGACTGGACAACCCTTGATGTGTGCCAAAGTTCAAAATTAGATCAAAAACAACCCTCAGATTTATTTTGGACATTTTTCATGTGTTATCTTGCATCACAACATATTAAAAAAATCTAATTTATGGAACCAGAGAAGTTATAGAGTGGAGATTTATTAATGTTCTTTGCAGCTGGAATACATTTCAGTGTCCAGTCTTTAAAACAAAAAGGATGGTCAACACTGGAGTATAATTGTTGGAGGTTGGAGGTGAATAAATGAACTATATAGTTGATGATCAAAGAGCAATGTGTTATTGATGCGTAGAGGACAACATGTATTTTTAACCAGGAGTCTACTGCCATGCTAGCAGCTCTGTGAGGCTGAACTGCATGCTAACATCAACATGCTACCATGTTGATGATACCATGCGATTACAGCATTGTGATATTGCAATGCTGTAATTGCATGGTATCATCAAGTCATATTATAAAGAACACCCAGAAATAAACCATTTTAGACAACATGTGTTTTGCACAAAACTGCATGTGATTATCATAAAGTGGGCATGTCTGTAAAGGGGAGACTCGTTGCTACCCATAGAACCCATTTTCATTCACATATCTTGATGTCAGAGGTCAAGGGACCCCTTTGAAAATGGACATGACAGTTTTTTCTCACCATAATTTTGCCCAACTTTGGAGCATTATTTAGCCTCCTTGCTTGACAGGCTAATATGACATGATTGGTACCAATGGATTCCTTAGGTTTTCTCGGTTCATATGAGGTCAGTAACTTCACTCTAGCTTTAAAACGGAGCCTGCTGTAACCTACAAAAGATCTAATTGCTGTCAGGCTGAATGGTGGGCCAGCAGATTTTTAAGAGTTTAATAAAAAATTGACACAAATATTGATACTCATGTGTATCAATATTTTCTTACACTATAAGCTATGCAATTCAGGAGTTTGATGGGTTTGCTGGCTTGTCACAGATACCACTGTAGTGCTAGTAATGGCCCCTTTACTGTCTGTCTAATAGTTGAATGGACACAAATGATTATGGACAGGTTAGCTACAAAAAGAGAACAGCTTCTATTTCCTGAATCTGATGAGGAGCAGGCCGGTGTCTGACCTGGTCACGACACCTCTGCTGATTCCGCAAAATGTCTGCATCCAGCACCCATCAAACACCATCCCCATCAGCTACGAACCCATCCCAAAAGCAATCTCCCGCGGTCCGCCCCACCCTCTTGACAACCACAGCTGCTGCCGAATCGCCGCCTTTCCCCCTTAAAGTTCAGCCACAGACAACGCTCTGCTCATTCCTGTTTTGCTCCTCGCAGCTGCCCGCAAAACAACCCGATCAGCACTCTCTGCAATTACCGAATAGACTGAGGAAGCAGCGGCTTGATTTAGCAGACTGCGGGGACTGCCATTTTCTATTATCTTTGGGTCTGCGATGATTTATGCCGCATGTGCGCTCGCCTCTCATTGTCTCTCACACACTTTCTCTTCTTCCCCCTTTTTCCTTCCTGTCTGTCTTTACCTCTCGCTCTCTCTTTCTCCACATGCTAATATCTCATCTTTTCTCCTTAGCGGGGGCCCCCTGACCCCAAAAGTCCACAATGCCAGATGTCTGTACAAGCTAAGCAAGAGGAAGTCCCGGCTACACTGAAGATGAAAGCTAAGATGGTGTTCGATAGGCCTCGCGCTGCGCTGCTTAAATAAACAAGAGAATGGAATAGAAAAGTGGATGTTCTCGGAGGATTCCCACGCAAAGCAAATAATTTCACCGGTGATTGTTCCATACATGGTTACATACTGTACAGAAGGGACCCCAGTATGTTAGCTACTCAGTATCACACAGACTGCAACAATGGCAAGCTGTTTCACCACTGCCCCGGGGAGCAGAGCACTGCGCTGCACTCTATAATAAATCACATTTTTCTATTCTGTAATTAAAGTATCTAAGTACACGCAGCTAAAAACAACAGAACGTCAAGGGAAGGGCATATTATGTTAATATTCATCGCCACATAGCGCAAAATGAAACGATAAAATAACCTATATGAGCCTGCAATCAAAGCGGCCTAAATACATGGTGCGCACCACTTCCTGGTTAGGAGAGGAGAGCCGTAGACAGACACGGAGCTGAATATAGCCAAAAGCGTTGACATACTAAAACCCTTCAGTAGCCACAAGAACCTTCCATCCCGCTTCTCCCCCAAAAACCCGACCCAGCAGGCCGTGCTGTTCCAGTAATTGAGTGAGTAATGGACTTATTCCACTGAGTGGCTCTCTGGGTGTACTCAATACTGGGATGTAAATCCTGTGGCAAATGGCAGATTAGAGGAAAAAAAAAAACTTTGAGGAAATAAATAAAAGTAAAAAAAGGAAAGTACACGAACAAAAGAAAATCCATACAATTATTCCCACGCTGTAAATTCAGCTGAGGTCTCAGCTTGAGCCGTTCTCATCAGCCTCCAATCGAAGGAAAGTCCACTGTTCTCTTTGGATCTTGGGGTTTCTCTGCCCTCACATTTCATTCTATCTCCCATACCCACCATCTTTGTTTGTCCCTCTGTCCAGACTTGCCGTCCTCTATACATTCCCAGGCCGAACACTGGACTCCCGCCACACATTTTTACCAGTGGGATACGCGGATTGGACTAATCCCTTTTCTCCGAACGCGCCATGCAGCCTAGATCCTCAAACAATTAGCGTGTACAATAAACCCATTATCCATAAATCCATCAGAGGTCTCAGCTCCAAACCCATCCCCACCAAGTCTTCCCCCTCGACACAAAACGGCCTTCTATACGCTTTCTTGTGGGTTTCTGTCACTATTAACTAACAACACATTGAGGTTTTTGGATTACCACACATCCTAATGACTGCGCTCAAGTTGTCTCGTCATCTGTCAACATCTCTTTCATCTCCATATGCAACAACAGTGTCACGATGAAATATTCACGCAATTTAATCTTTCATTTAATAATTTGATTCGTGTACATAGACACAAATTTCCCTTTTTTTTCTTGACGACTTTCAACAATATGTTAACAACTTAGTTAAGTTTAAGAACAGATCGACTTGGTTAGTCTTAGGCAACAAACTAAAACTAAACTTTCGGAAAAGATCACGGTTTGGGTTAAAATAACATCGGAAGTGGCATAACTTAAGTACGGGAATTATGTAGAAAAAACTACTTTGTTAGCTTTAGGAAAAGATCGCGATATAAGTTAAAATTGCACCGGAAGTGGCATAACTTCAGTAAGGAAGCTACGTAACAAAAACTACTTAGTTAGCTTTAGGAAAAGGTTGCAGTTTGGGTTAAAATAACTCAGAAGTACGGAAGTTACGTGACAGATAAATCAACTTTGACTTGTGGTTTCACACGGGGCACCAACATCGGTCTCCTGGGCGAACGTTTTTTGACCAACCCATCCACCCCGACTTCCTCCCTACGTGACGTTTGTCGCTCTCTATACTTCCCACTTCACAATTACGTGGATTACATACAAATTGATTTTGTGCTGACCATCACTAAAAAAAATATGTGAAATTTGTGTCAATGTACACAAAGCAATACATTCAATTTCGACAATCAATTTGACTATTATTCTTATTTCCCCCCCTCTGTTTCTTCCTCTCCGCCTCTCTTTTCATCTGTCCAGCGACCACCGTGGTTAAACAGCAGGCCCTCACCATATTTCACTGGAGGAATCCACTGACTGAACTAATCCCTTTCCTCAAAACACACCACTCTGTCCAGATCCCCTCACAATTAGCAGCCCAACTGCCAGATAGCCTATAGTGAAAATAAGCGTCCCCGAGTCAAAACAAACACATGCAGGCGAAGGGGTGCAGAAACCCACAGCGGGCCGCCAACTGAAATATTTTCGGGCCGCCTTGTCATGCTGATGCTACAATGGAGATGGTAGCAGTGATCTCATCTGCTAAATATTGTTTTTGCCATGTAGGCTACAGGCTTTTTTTCCCCTTGTTCTCCACACACAAACTGGGTGTATTCTTTGCGCCAGGGCTATAAATTAATGTTTTTGTGGGAGCCTGTTGCTAGGGGCTGGAAAGGGTGGGGGGAAGTAGAGGAAGGGGGAGGGGGGGCGGTGGCCCGGGGCCAATTAAAATACAGATGTCTGACTGTCGGTGTAATTCCATTCAGCCATGATTTACATTTAGAACAGTCACCCAAGGCCTGCCACTCTACGCTCGCGCAGGAAATCGAAGCTGACTCCAACCTAATGAGAAAAGTGAACCTCCCGAACTTTTACGAGACTCTCGTCTAAAAGGAGCCCTGCAACTTTGGCCATAATATGGAAGCCCTTTCAGCTAATCAACCATTGACAGGGGAGACCTGCGCATTAGGAGCTCAACAACCAATTTCACTTTGTGCTGCTGGCGTGAAAAAAATTCATGGCGGGAACGTTGCTCTTTGTTAACACTCGAGCTTGGCAGCCTCTCAGAAGGATGATCTCTATTAAATAGTTTGGCTCATTTGGAGCATCTTCTTCAAGAATGTACTTTCTGTAGATAAGGATAAAGGGTTTTATTGAGCTGATAAAGACCAAAATATCCTGTTTTATTTTTATTAAAAATTGCAGTATTAGCATATGATCCCCATGGCGGGAGCCATAGCATTACAGAGTAGGTAAAACCTCAATTTCTGACGGCTCCCTCCCAGACAGGATATATTAAAAATGCAATGTAAGGAGCACAACGTAAAGTGTGACAATGCAGGGGGTTGGTGGGGGACCAGAGACAGTGACAGACTGACACACTTTTGCGTTAGCCACTTTTAGCTAATATTGATAATGCTGTGCCTTCTGTCCAATAATAATGTGAGATCCCAAGCCTTACTGGTTTAAACCTCAAGGCTGCAGCTGGCCTTATCAGCATCAAGTCCATGGAGCGGCGTCAGGGAATTGTACAAAGCCTTAGCTTAGGTGGGTAGCTAACAGAAAAGTTTGACATTTTAGGAAGTACCCTTGTTTGCTTTCTTGCCAAGATTAATGCCACTCTTACGTCTGTATGGTAAACATGTAGCTGGAGCTAGCAGCTGGTTAGCTTAGCATAAAGGCAGAAAAAAGCTAGCCTGGCTCTGTCCAATGGTAATAAAATCCACCAACCAGCACCTTTAAAGCTCCACAATTTACATATTTCTTGGCTTGAGACTTCCTGAAGTCTCTGCTGGTTGCCTGGTAACTGGTCCCAGTCAAGGAATAGTCAGGCACATAACCCAGACACCCAGGGAAGTGCACCGGGCTTTGAAGCCAATTTTTGTAGTGGCCAAACCGTGGAACTTCAAGGTCCGTCACGTGATGTCATTGGGCCCAAATGACGTTTTCCCATAGACTTATATTGGGAAAGAGACGTCTATAAATCAGCAAATATTTGTTTTGAAGGAAATCAACTTCCCAGTACGAACAATTGAATGGCCCTTATTTAAATCGTTAGGTCATAAAAGTTGTAAAATGCACTAATAGCCAAATCCAGAGTTATTTTCCTATGCTTGCAAGGCTGCCGTTCATGTGAGCGGGTCGAGACCGAGCGGTTGGGAGGCGGGCTTAAAGGTCCCATATTGTAAAAAGTGAGATTTTCAGGTCTTTTACATTATAAAGCAGGTTTAAGTGCTATATAAATACCGTTAAACTATCAAAACGCTCAATATACAGAGAAACATACACAGCCTGTATTCAGAAATTGTGTGTTTGAATCAAGCCGTTAGGATTTCTGTCCATTTGTGATGTCACAAATATACAATATTTAGACCATTACACAGTTTTAAACATAAACATTCTAAATGTGTTCCAGTTTATTTCCTGTTGCAGTAGATGTGAATGTCATCAGCTGACAGGAAGTAAACATGGACCCAAACTGTTGCCTAGCAAAGTAATTCCATTGCAATGCCATTGAAATACACTAAAACGGAGTGTTTCAGACAGAGGGTAAATACAGGTATATTCAGGCAGACAGTATGAGGAAAATAATGTGTTTTTTTTAACATTACAGCATGTAAACATGTTCTATTAGAAACACAAAATACAAGTATGAACCTGAAAAAAAGCAGGATATGGGACCTTTAAAGGAAAGGCTAGTGGGCTAGCTCTATGGGCCCAATGGATACTCTCTATACATACATGACATAACCCCCCTAAAACGACAGATGTCGTTGTACAGATTAAACAAATGAGATGTAATATGCTTATTAGTGAGCTTTAGAAGTGTGGGATTTTGTGGCCTTCAGACAGAGCCACGCTAGCTGTTTCCCCCTGCCTACAGTCGTTGTGCTAAGCTAAGCTAACTGGCTGCTGGCTGTAGCCTCATATTCACTATACAGACATGAGAGTGGTATCAATGTTCTCTCTTTTATCATCTAACTCTCTGGAAGAAAGTGAATAAGTGTATTTCCCAAGAACTTTGACCTTTCAACTCCAAGGAGATGCAAACGAGCTAATTTTGAACATTAAAAATGTTTTTTTTCCACACAACATGCGTATAGTTCTTGTAAAATCAGTTATATTATGATACACCAACAAGAATCTCTGTGGCTATCTGTACAGCGCAAAAGAACAGTAAAGCTCCTCATTAATGTGGAGTGATGGTTTGACTTTCATAGGCACTTAGTCACAGCATTGATTCGGTCAGAACAAGACATAAAGCACTGTGAGAACACATTGTGCTGTGCTTGTCAATAACAGTAATCCTGTATATGGAAAGGAAAAGGATATGTTCCGTCCGCGGCAATAACTCACAACTTTCTTTACCATCCGCTGCTTTATATCAGGGCTTTACTGTAATACCCCTGTCCGACAAATGCCTTGACGATCTTTCCGGGCCAAAGCAGTCTCGTCGTTTACACCCAACCTCCCGTGCAAATCAGCTCTGGCTTTTTGATTCCCATTTTATAAGGAAAGGTCAGTACAGCAGTGATTTATAACACGTTCTTTTGTAAATTCAACAAGGTAATCCATCAACACAAGAAAAAAATGGAGCTCCTTAATAAACATTTGCCTCCTCAAAGAGCCTGTGAGTGACTACACAGGAGGGGTTTTATTTAGATGTAAACAAGATTGAGAAATATATTTGGAATTCAACAAAAACAGTCTGCACAGGAAATCCAGCAAAGCTCCTTAAATCATCTGTGAAGACGAAAAACAAAAGGAGGTCGGCCAGTTCGGGAGACTTATTGCTTTGTTTCGGACATCTGTTTATTAATTTTAGATCTCCCCTCTTATCCACTTCAGAATTCAATGCATGGCCAGTGCCATTGGTGTAGGTGTTGCCAGCCATTCTTCTTCTGCGGCTCATCCAGCTGTAATAAACAGGATACTCTCCTCGGACAATGCAGCCAGGAAGCAGCCTCTTGTCCACTTGTCCCAGAGGAGTTCATCTGGGGCACGGTGGCACAGGCATTTTCTACTCCTTCATGGTCAAGATGTGCAAGACAGTCATGCTCAAAAATAGAGGAAACGCACAATGCTGCTGGAATTCTGTGCCTCGCTTTCAAACAATACCTCTGACCTGACCCCTGGTGTGAATCATCCAAGGGCTCTGACTTGACGTGGACAACAAAGAGGGGAGACCTTACGCGGTATTTTCTTTTTCTTCTTCTCAGTCAGGGGAGGGAAGCTGAATTTGATCGCCTAGCCCCTGCATTTCTAAAAAAGAGGAAACATAAAAACTTTTTCCGAGGCCTCTTTGCTTGCAGACATGAAGAAATTGCCTCTTGTAGGATTTCCCCTGTGTTGCACATTCCTGCGTGTGGGCGGCTTGTGGGATTAATGCAAACGGGTGACTTGTCTTATTGATCAAGGAGGAGAGCGGCTGCGGAATCTCCAAACATAATACGACCCCTTCGGGATGGAAGAACCGAGGCCCGCTTTTGGCACCGCATCCCACATCTGAGCGATCGAGCGTGGGCCCTTTTCCCCTCTTTTCGCTCCCCCCGTGCCATGCCGCACGGCGTGGTGCGGCGGCGGAGACGGACAGACAGCGATGGTGGTGGTGGGAAAAGGGCGGCACTTCTGAGGCGAGCCTCGTCTCTAATAAAAGGGGTGATCAAACATGTTCTTTGCCTGTGAAAGAAAATATTATGCTAGAGAACGGCAGAACAGGGTGATGTAGGAGGTGGAAGAGCGAGCTCTGTGCCAATTTTGTCCTCCAGTGCGATCGCTCTGATTTGGTTTCAGGGACGGTTGCGGGAAATTAAAAACAAATGTGCAGCTTTTTGATGCGCCACCCCTCATGGATCTTTTTCTGCTTTTTTTCAGCTCCTCTTGCTGTCATTTTTCCTTTCCTGGCTGCTCTCGAAGATGGAAACTTGCATTCCTCATATCCCACCAGAAGCAACCGGGCCGCTTCAAAGTATTTTCCCATAAACAAGTACACAGAGACTTTCTCTCATCCTAGTCAGTCAGACGGACTGTGTAAACAAACAGAATAACCATGGAGACAAAGTCGTCCTCCTCCCTCTCTGGACTCGAGTAAGAAGTGACCGAGTGGTGGAATTACTCGATAATTTTATTGTTGACATTCTTGAGCTGTCATGGTGACAGTCTAGACCGGTCTGGTATTTATTTATGCCAACCTTACTTCAACTTTTCGACTTTTCAAGCGAGAGTTTTGCTGGAGTTGTGGTCTCGATCTATAGTGTAAGATCGAGACCGAAAAATTCAGTAATATTGTCAACAACCAATAAGTGCACTCTCTCCATCACCAAACAGGAAGCAGCATACAGGGTAGAAAGTAAAACATGGAGAAACTGGGGGAGTTGTGGAGTGAACAAAAGTGCCTCTTTGACGTGTCCTCCTGTTTGTACCACGATAGTCGAGAAGGAAAAAAAAAAGCTGCATCCCTCTAAATCCCCGATGAGTATGCTATATGCTATGGCTAGCTAGCTAATAGCTGTCCCAAACGGGGTTACTTGCAAGCTAACGTTAGCTACTGGAATGATTGCTATTAGCCCACAAGCTAACTGTTCGTTTCAGCTAAAGATGGCTGGCTTCAATCATATAAATCTGGCTTCAGCTGAAACAGTACGGTTAGTTCGTAGGTTAATAGCAAACATTCCAGGAGCTAACGTTGGCTTGCAAGTAGCCCCATTTGGGACAGTTGTTTGCTAGCTATCTAGCTATAGCACACTTACCAGGGATTTCAGGGTCCATGGCACTCTGCCAGGGGGTCTATGAAAAGTTTTCAGATTAGTCATTTAAATTATCATATCATTAATTTTTCAAAAGCTTCATAGTTCAACAAAATAATATTACGAATAATATTAAACAATTTTCTACACAAATCTACACTTTCACCCAGGAGACCACTGATCGTGTGCCGCGTGAAACCAAAATTAAACGACGACTCTACGCTTGTTACGTAACTTTATTTTACGCGATGTTGTACGCAACGTTGCTTTACGCAACATTGCTTTATGTAACATTGCTTTACGCAACGTTGCTTTACGCAACATTGTTTTAGAAAGTCTGTTTAGGGCAGTTATTTATTTACATAGTTGCATTGTTACGTTGGTACGGTTGTTACCAACATAACATATCCCTGCATATGTAGGAAGGGAATTATAATGTTACATAATAATGTAACAACGTAATGTAACAATGTAACGTAACAACGTAACGTAACAACGTAACGTTACGTTGTTACATTATTATTTCAACACAAACCATGATGTTTTTCTAACCTTAACTAAGTAGTTTTGTTGCCTAAACCTAACCAATCTTTTCACAACATTAACCACGTATCAAGCGTGATACGAGGCTGATATGAAACGTATTCATGAAAAGTTTTTTTGGGGTTCAGAAACGCCGACATTCAACATTTCCTGTGGTTTGCAGAAACGTACAATACCAAAACATTGTCTGAAGACTGGGTCCGTATAATAGCTCATACATTCTAATCTAACAAATATATTAGTCTTACAATCTGCAAAAAATGTTTTTATACATGTCTAATATCTTTCTAATACATTTATCTTTATCTAGGGCCTTTGACTGAAAAAAGGTTGAGAATCTCTGTCCTAGTTTATGGTAGGTGATCGTCAATTGACAACTGGAGGTCACGTGGCAGAAAACAGTCTTGAGTGCTTCCTCTAGTGCTCTTTTCAAATTTACTGCATCTATGTCTGCACTGTTAACACATTTCCCTTATGCAAACACAGACACACAAGTGCACACACACTGAAAGCTACTCCCAGCTGACTCAGCAGGCCAGCGGTGAGGATGCATTCTCCAAGGCAGGGACACATGTGTGCGGGGAGCTGACTGGCGTTCAGCGCTCAGCGGGATGACATCATCCCCAGGGCGCTAATGATTGGGTGACCTCCTCCCGCTGGCTTCGCCGCCTGCTGAGCAGATGCATGGCAGACGGTTTCCTCACTCTGCCTCCTCCGTGCGACTACTGTACTTACTTTATCGACGGCATTAACTCGAGGAGGAGCGGCTCGGGGAAAGCCCGAGCCAAGCGGCGCTCCGCATAAGACTGTATTATCTCTGCAATCTGAATCCAATTAACAGCAAACCCACACAGAGTTCAAGCGCCAGAAGGGGGACAGAGGAGGAGGCGAGGAGGAGGCAGCGGTGGAGATATCCGGGGAGATGAAACAGCAGGAGAGAAACAAATTACACCGTCTTCCCTTCGTTTTTTGTTGAGAATTCTCTTGCCCCTTTTGTGACATTCAACAATAGCTTTGTTCTCAGAGAAGGGGAAGGTGGCGAGGCTCACCTTTATCTGCTGAATTCACAATTCCCTGATAGTGCCAAAAATGGCAAGAAAGAGCCCCATCTTTTTTTATTTAATCTCATTTTTCACTCGCTTGGGGTCACCGGAGTAGCAGGGAATCACTCCTCGCTCCACGCCAGAGAAATTTAAACAAAGACATGTTTGCATGCAAGTTTCTCTCTTTCCTTTATCCTCTGTTGATGCAAGGACATGGCCATCACACACAGAAGACATTGAATAGACGAGGCAGTGACAGCCGGGGCTCGACTGTGCAGCGGCAGGATATGGTAATGTGAACCAAATGAGTCTCATACGCATGGCGAGTGGCCCTCGAGACAGATCCCTTCCTATGAAAAGGGTGTTGAAACATACGGTAATTGCTTTCAGTGTCGTTTGGCGGAGGTGCACCTCCTGACTTCGGGAGCTTTTTATAGACGGGGTAATTCTCCATTATTCTGCCAACGTTACATTTCAAACGAGAGGGGGAGAGAGGGATGGGGGAAAAAAAAACTTAAAAACTTGAGAAGTGATAAAAACAAATGGGAAACAGAGGGTGGAAAACTTCCGATGGAAATAATTCATGTACTAGTTTGGTCACGGCACATAGGAGAGGCATTGTGACTCAGGACCAAAGGGACTTTTATTTGATAGAAATATTTTTTTTTAAAGGAGCAACGGGAGCCTTGCGTATGTCTATTACACTGCAAGGTGCTAAGGTAACAAACACCGAGATAAGCACAGCAAACATGGCTGCCTCTCCCGTCTCCTAGCTCTGAATTATTAAAGGACTGCAGGGAAACAGCAGCTGGCGAGTCGAGCAAATGAAAAGCATTTAATGTGAGTTTTGTGCAGCAGCTTTGGAACTCAATTTTCCTCCCGGTCTCTCTTCCACATCTCTGACACACATCTGGGAATCCCTGTGTTGACGGTCTCTAGACGGAGCGAGTGTCAGGTCTCCTATTCATGGCAAACTGATTTGTGGTGAGATTTTGACACGTGAATCCATGAATCAGCCAGGCGGGCCGACAGGTTGCTGACGAATGAAGTGCCTCGGCTCCTGCCTCTCCTCCACCTTCACATTCTCAGATGCCTCACCTTGCGAAGGACCACCTTTATGGTTCCAATCATAATGCTATCAACTTTTGGATAATGTCAGTGGTTGGTGCTACATCTCGTCGCAGCTTGAGAGAGAAAGTCTTGCCGCACATCATCAGTTAGTGGTCGGGCCCTGTGTAATGTCACCATGTGTCACTGCGTAGGGGGTTTACCTTCAGGGAGTGCAGGGGTGTTGTACTGAAGCAAAGAGTCCTTGTTTTTTTCCATTTATTTACATGTTATTCTCTTTTTTTTCCTCTACTCTCCTGCTTTGTGGCTACGCAGACATGGCACTGAAGTACTTCTTTTTTTCACAGAATGACATCAGGAGTGGAGGAGAGAAATGCCTGGCAGCTTTCTCTGAGGCTGCGGTCATGGCTGAGTGAAGTGCAGCTCCTCCAGAAATGCAGACTGGGAGCCAGGAGGCATGAAAAGACACCAGAGTTGCACGTTCCAACACTCTTTTACCAAGTGATACTAGGGCTGTCAACCGATTCAAATATTTAATCGCGATTAATCGCACGATGGTTCATAGTCACACATGTTTTATCTGTTCAAAATATACCTTAAAGGGAGATTTGTCAAGTATTTAATACTCTTATCAACATGGGAGTGGACAAATGTGCTTGCTTTATGCAAATATATGTATATATTTATTATTGGAAATCAATTAACAACACATAACAATGACAAATATTGTCCAGAAACCCTCACAGATACTGCATTTAGCATACAAAATATGCTCAAATCACAACATGGCAAACTCAAGCCCAACAGGCAACAACAGCTGTCAGTGTGTCATTTCAGAGAGAGAGGGAGCGTTCCTATTGGCTGTGCTTGGTATTTCCTCGACTGCTCTCAACATGGCTGCCGGGTCATAAACTTTTTAATTTTATGGCTAAAAAGTACACTACAAGATGATTCTGAAAACATCTGAGGAGAGAAATAGGCATTACCATAACAGAATATTGATTCATATTTGATCAGTGCTGCCTAGTTTGTCCGTTTGATCAGAGTTTGCGAGTGATTGACAACTGCTCAGAGACGGCAAGGCTCCAGCTCGGCTCTGATTGGTTGTTTTCCTCCGGTCTGTGAAATCTTGCAGATGCCTTTAGGAGCACCAGAGGACAAAGAGGTACATGATTTTGTTCAGATTCGCTGTCTCATGCACCATCACATTAACTTTGACACATCTTAGTTCTTTGAGTTAGCATGCTCACAAATGTCAGTAGTTTGGGTATTTGATGATAACCTTATGGTGGCGCTAAAGCAAAAGTCAGGGGATCACCAAACTCATTAGGCTTCTTCCTCTGGGGACCATGAATATCCGTGCAAAATATCATGGCAATCCATCCAATAATTGTTTAGATATTCAAGTCTGGACCAAAATGCTAGTGTGCTTAAAAACGCAATGGGACAACCAAATGAACAAAAGATCTCCAGGAAGTAATTTTTGAAACCTTTTCTCTTGGGCCTCATATGTTTTGTCACAAAGCTTGTGTTCAGCAAATTCAGCAGATATAGGATTTAGTTTAATAACACACAGAGTCATGAATCTGCCTACTTTTAATTGCAGAAGAGCTTTTGAACTTTAAATCGGTTAAGACACCAATCTCCCAAGAATAATTTGGGAATCTATTTTGTCCCTGGAATTGCATGTCCCAACACAGCCAATGAAAGAAAAACGCTGAATTATATAATCACAGCGCATCTATTAAAGCCAAATGTGTGGAGAAACCCAAGGGTGGAGATCAATTGGATAATTCAAGGGCAAACCCAGTTGCATATCTTAGAAGGGTTTTTTGTCGGAAAACTAGAGTACAGATGATATTACACCGGATGTCAGAAAATGTCAGTCCTCTGAGTGCAATGCGAGGCCCAAGGCTATGCTTTTACACTTTCCCTTCAGACGAGCTTAAAAAAAAAAAAAAAAGGAGACAGACATTAAGTCTTTTTTTGCCTACCTTAATATTACATACCCCCCTCTCTTAACTGCCAAATATTAAGGTTAGAAGTGATGGAACATTACAAAAGCTGATTGTGGAGCTCCTGACTGACTTTCACACAGTTTGTTAAGACCTCTACGGCAGCGGCACGAACGCTGCGAGAGAAGTGGAAAAGTGGAACAATGTTTGTCAGGGAGATTAGTTTAACCTAAACAAGGAAAATTGGGAGAGCGCGAGGCGGCTCGCAAACGATTTTTGGCTGCCGACTGACAAGTGAAGCTGACCGGGGCCGATCAAATGCGTGCCATTCAGTGGGAAGCAAATCTCTCGGGCTCATAGGGATTTGACGCTGATCCAGGTAGGAAGACGCCAAACTATCAAAACAGCAATCCAAACAGCTTTACAACGTAAACAACTTCCTGACAGCTCTTGGAATAAGATGACTCACCGCATTGGCTCTTTTTTTTCTTAATTATATGCTTTTATTTTCAAACTATATTTTACGGAGACCTACTCTTGACCTAGACTTTGTTACCGACAGTGAAAAAATCTATTGTAAATGTTATTTCCCAACATATTCCCCTCATAAATTTGAAGTCCATGTTCATAAAAGCCTGACGACCCCTATATCTTCCAACAGTTCCCACAACTTCCATCACAGCTCTGCTATCTTTTCTCCAGTTTATTACTCCCAGATGCTATAAAACTCGGCAGCCTCTGTTGCCACCCAAGGTGACGATTAAAATGACACAACTGCTCCGTTCGCTCTGACAGACAGATCTCGGGCACAGTATCATAAACGTTCTCTTATCGAGACTTGACAGCCTCATTCAGAGAACTTCAGCTGCACTTCGCACACATTTTTCCTAGCGCTTTCTGTTATTGCTCCCCGCCGTTTGACAAATGACAGGTCTTCATTTGTTTTTGCATTTACCAGAATCTATGTATGCGCATTGGCATGCGTACAGAGTGCTGTGTGTGTGTGTGTGTGTGCGGTTGAGGGAGGGTGGTTTTCTGCCTGTGCATGTGGGAGTGTTTCTCTGCAGTAGAAGTATACAAATGTGCGTGCGTGCATGGCACTCTGTTTCCTGTCAAGGCTCTGCGGCTCCGTGGAAGCAGAGTCCATCAGGCAGGCAGGCAGGCACTGCTGAGGGCTTATTGAATGTTGGTTCAGGCCTGCAGGGAGGGAGCGCTCGGGCTTCCTTAATCACAGCACAAATGCCTTTATTCATCTTCAGAACAGCGCAATTAATTTCGGTGCCGGTGTCAGAACCTTTGGGGAAATCTGACCTGTTATTGCCTCTCAGAGCCGTGCATGTTCTTTCTCTCGCTCTAGGTGCCAGACAGGCATTCAAAACAAATTTCAGGGCTAATAATGTATTCACATGCACGGCTTCAAGAGGCCCACTAAAGTCTCTTTGTTTTATATGTACAATAGAGGTGTTCGCCCTGAACTTTGCTATTGTATAAAAAGCTCAAAACAATATTAAAATAGTATTGAAAGCTCTGTTTGTTAGCACCTAAGTGGTTTGTCTGACTAATTTAAAAAGTTTGCCAATGGTAATTCTTGTAAAACTCTAACAATCACAAAATCAATTGATATTTAAAGGATAAAAGCCGTTTCACACCAAGCACGGATTTTTGTTCAAATAATTTGCCTATGGTGGTTTTGTCTTTATACTCCGACAGTTTTCCTAAATTAGACTTGAAAAAAAATCGCAATATAACACCTTGCTTATAGTATCGCAATATATTGAATCCTTACCCCTGTATCATGATACGTGTTGCCAGATTATTTCCAAATCACAGCCCTAACATATATATCCAAGCAGCATATTTTTATATAAATACTATACAAATACTATATAAATACTGTGAAAGTATCGAAACACTCAATCCACAGGGAAATACACACAGTCTGTATTCGGAAACTCTGCATTTGAAACAAGCTGCATAATTAGAATTCGTGATGTCACGAATATACAATATTTAGACCCTTGACACAATTTTAAACGTAAACATTCTAAATGTGTCCCAGTTTATTCCTGGCTGCAGTGTATGTGAATGACATCAGCTAGCAGGAAGAACACGTTGAGCCAAGTTGTTGCCTAGCAACGCAATTCTGTTGCAATTTCATCGCAATTCTGTCAAAATGCTCTAAAACGGAGCGTTTCAGACAGAGGGTATATACAGGCATATTCAGGCTGGCAGTTTGAGGAAATAGATATATATTTTTTTACATTACAGCATGTAAACATGTTCTAGTAGAAACACAAAATACAAGTATGAACCTGAAAATGAGCACAATATGGGACCTTTAAGTAAAGTAAGAAATACACAGCAGTATATTAGCACTATATTTAAAATGCATGTATTTCAAATGTTCATTTGCAATGTGTGGGCCAACTCCGTGACTCATATTGTAGTGAAAAAAGATGGTTTGAAAAACATAAATGAGCATCATCTGGATTCTTACATTTTAAGATGATCAAATGTGCCGTAAAATCAGAAAATGAAAGCAAATACAGCTGCCTCTTTGTTCAAGAATTCCAGTTATTTTGAGTCGTTTGTCATGCTATCACAAAACAAGGCCAGCTTCTTGATAACTCTCCATGTTTTTCCATTACATTAGACTGAACGTCTGATGTAAAATATCGTCAAGTCAAGGGGATTATTCTGGATACAATTAAACAAAACTTTCCAAGCTCGCAAAGATTTTTACAACGCTGTGCTTGTGATCCTCCGGCCAAGTGGAGGAGGAGATTCTGATACACGAGCTCTTTGAGAAGCTCCGAGCCGCCGCGCTGTTTCTCAGGGTGAATCATGACACGGATTGATTTAAACCTGACGCAAACCAGATGCAACCGCAGCAGTTATGAATAACTGGGAGTATTAGCGCGCCCAGATTTCTGGCCATACGGCTTCGATAACTGCCATAATCACCAGTGCTCTTAATATTAAAGTGCTTCATGAGGGTCATATAAGGTTATTACATTGACGTGTTATTTATAGATCATGATGGGATGGAGTTTATCAGTTCAAACTGCCATGGTTATTGAGATGGTTTATACAGTGCAGAGTAGGGATGTCACCAAGTCGATGCCAAAATTCTAAAAACATGACGGTACTCTTTTTCTACAGTACCGTACGATGCCTGTAATCAGGGTCCAAAATTAACAAGCGGCAAATGCGTCTAGATTTTACTGTTTGGTGAGTAACTCTCTGAAGGCTTCTGCCCTCTGCTCTCTGTGTTAGAGTTTGACACAAACAACAGAGCCGTCGAGATGTTGGGTTTGTTTACTTTTTCAGAGATCCTTTGTTCATTTGTTCGAGAAGAGGATTCACTCGTGAAGGAAAAAACTGAACTGAATTTCTATCTTTTGTTGTTAATCCCATAAATCTCTGAAAAGTGGTGCTTTTTTATTGTCATCAAAATCTAACATTTAAAATAAATATTTAATGGTCTAATGGTATGTCACCATGTCAGTGAATTTAAACTACTGCTTGCAATCTGAAGATATATAAAGTACAGCCTCTGCTGTTTTCTTACAGTCATTGAGCGACACCTGAGGAATAAAGTCTCATCATTTTCTTTTTTTCTTTTTTTTTTTTTTACCATGGTATTGGGTATCGAGAATCATGGAAATTCACTGGTATTGATATTGACTACTAGATTTCTGGTATCGTGACATCCCTAGTGCAGAGCAGAGTGAACACATAGACACTAGTGATGCGCGGGTCAGGTTTTTTTTTTTTAATACCTGCACCCACCCGGCCCGTTATAAGAGCCAATCCGCACCCCTTAACTTGCAAATATATGTGCTTATCAACCACCTGAACTAGGGATGTTAATTTTGAAAAATGTTCTTAATCGATAACCGACCCTCGTTAACCGATTATTAACCGTTAACTAACTAGATTTGTGCCTCGTACCAGCTGCAGGAGCACAACAGATATTCGTTGACGGGAGTTCCCAGTTCACCCGTCCGGGAGCGTTAACTTAGCAGCTACGATGCTGCGTGTAGTCTCGCGGACATGCAGCCACTTTCCCAGTAAAAGTCTCCACCGCACATTTAGTTTAGTTTAGCAGGTTGTCAGCTGTGTGTCTGCCCAGCGCAACGATATTTTGTTTGCCCGGCATAACTTTAGCGAGTGGTCAACAAACAGTGTGTATTTGTGCTACGTTAGCAGCTCTAGCGTTGCCAGAGGCTTCGTGCTCGCCACTGCACACGTAGTCTGCGTAACTTAAGCGAGTTTCCAACAGACTGTGTGTGTCTGTTGGTGGTGAGTGTGAGGTTGTTGGTGGCGTTCTAGCTGTGAACGTAGGTGTAGCAGTGAGTGTACAGTTTATTTGTCCGTGAATAAATGCTACGAAACTACAACTCCTCCGCTCCGCTCAAGCGAGCCAGAGACCGGAGACGACTTCCTGTATCCTGCAACTCCGGCTCTGCCTCTTAAGGTGGGCTGTTAAGGTGGACCAGCTTTTCTCCTTAAAATAATGAGCCGCTCCTCTGAGCCGCTCAGCTTTGAGTTAGTTATTAAATTTCTTTTAACCGTTTTAAGCGGTAGCGTTAATCGGTTAAAATGCTTAATGCCGGTTAACGGTTACACGGTTTACGTACTTATTTTAAGCCCAACCATGACGTTTTCCCTTACCCTAACCAAGTGGTTTTCTTGCCTAAACCTAACTATGTTTACACAGTACACACAGGTCAAAACAACAACTGCCAAATAAGTCATTAGGAGTGACGTACAATAAGTCATTGCGTACATGTTTTTTATTGATGTTTAAGACGTGCTTTCCGTAGTTTTATTACGTTGTTTCTGTACATGTTTTAACTGTGGACAATTGTGTGGCGTACAAATGACACGCGAATGTCGAGACCTGGTTGCTCAAACTTTATCGGAGCCTTTAAGATTATAAGGGTGAAACAGGAAAACTTACACACTGCACAGAAGGTCTGGCTGCTCCTTTGCTGCTCGATGCTTTGAAATGCTCAGACCAGACGGAACCGGACCAGACGGTCCCTTCCGTGTCGTGTGAACGTTTGTGGTCTAGACTAAGGGTAATAATCAATCTAACGACATAGATTTATAGCTTGTATCTCTGAATAAATCTATTTCGTCATGCCAGTTTTTGTGTCTATGTTTCAGCCTCCAAGATTAGCAGACAGCAAATTCCGAGCAAATCCCCTTTCAACATGTTAAATATTTGCAACAGTGTTTGAAGTGCTTTGCTCGGGTCCGTGTGGGAGCCAGCAGTCGGTTTAGAGAGCTGACAGGACAAATATCAACAAGCAGCACTTCCCCCAGTGACTCCCAGAGGATGTCAAGTGAGAGTGTGTGTGTGTTTGTGTGTGTGTGTGGATGTTACCGTGGATGTGCCGGTTTGTGCGAGCATCTGTATGCGTGCACACGAGCATGGGTGTGCACGCTGTTTATTAATGCGCACACGTGTCTTGCCAAACATCTGGGCTCACCTCAGTGTCTGAACATTTACACAGTACACACAGGTCAAAACAACAACTGCCAAATAAGTCATTAGGAGTGAGTTCATGAAAGTAGCAGCATATGTTCCCGAGAGCTAAGCGTTATTTATCTTCATCGTGCGTTTCCTTCCTCTGTTTCCCCCCCCCCCAAATCACTCATGGATGGCCCCATTTGCATCCGCTCGCCGAAACAGATTTTGCTGCCTCGCCACTCGTCGCCCGAGATTTACATTGTAATGGAAGGTGATCCGACGTTTTTGTCCAAACCTACACTGCCTCTCTTTTTTCAGACAAATGATTTCCTTCAGGCACCCGAAGTGTATAAAAGACATTTCATCTCGCTGCTGTCATGGCACAGATCCCACTCATTCCCTCATCTCTTTCTAATTATGCAGCGCTACGTATTTTAAATTGCTCCATAAAATGTGTTTCATGTAAAAAAGTAAGGGCGCAGAACCCAATTAGCGGCGGAGCAATGAGAAAGCATGCTGTTCCTGCTCAATAGAGTCAATTATAACTGGACGTGGAGGTGTGTGTGTGTGTGTGTGTGTGTGTGTGTGTGTGTGTGTGTGTGTGTGTGTGAGGGTGAAATGAGCCACGTGGGACTCATCTCCACCTGAATCGACGGAATCGCACAGCCAGCGCCTGGGCCATATTTTCACGGGGCATTAGGAACTGGTATTTAATTGCAAGCAGATTCAGTAAATTGATTTGATTTAAATTGACCTGCAAATGTAGCATTTTGTACAAGAGATGAGCAGCAAATAGATTTTTTAAAACCAGCATTATACAGTATCAGTAATTCACTTTGAGTTCATAATATATTCCCTTTTATACTGAACAACCTGCCCTTTGGTGTAATGTTTCCCAACAGTGAAGTACATGGTAGGAAACATAAAAAGCAGACTTTGATTTTTTTCAGAATAAGGCTGCTAAAACACTCGGTTAAAAGATAACTCCAGCTATTTATAAACGGCATCTTATTTGCATAGTTTGGGCCGTCATTTTCAAAACAACATGATACTCACTAAATGAACTGCTAAAACCTGGGTATACAGCAAAATAAAAAAATAATTCTCAATATTTCAAGTATGCACACTTTTACCTCCAAATAAAGCTGAACTCCGCCCATCCACATCTCTTGATCTGTCGGAGTTTATTGAGGTGGTGTCGCCGTAAAATTTCCAGATCTTACTCACGTATGACATCTTGCAAAAAGCTGTTACTCATGTTTTGTGCGTTCCAAATGTCTAGCAACACTTTTTCCACATGTTACATGCATACAGTTGTTTAATAATAAACTTCCCCCTTCACAGTAAACAACTTGTTAGGTTTAGGCAACAAAACTACTTGGTTAGGTTTAGGAAAAGATTGTGGTTTGGATTAAAAAAACGACGGAAGTTTACACTAAAAGACTTTCAAAGTCGTGAGATCGCAGTAGTTTTTACACTAAACAGCTTGCTGTCTTGTAAGTTGTTGTGGTTTTTCACACTACATGACTGACCGGCGACAGGGGGGTCACACACTACAAGATCTTTCACCGGGAGAGATCCCTGATGAGGTCTCCAAACTACGTTTTGTCATGAAAACTCATGCGAGAAATACATGGTAAATGACGTGATATCATACGTGAGACAAATTGCTGATGTTGTAATTGGCATGTGTTCACAAAATAGCCTATTTCCACACTCTATTTTACTATTTATTCCTCTCTAGGGTGAACAACGACTTTTCTCTGTGTTGCAAATGCAGCACATACAGTCAGTTCCTCTTGTTACAAGCGACCCCTCCTCCCCTCTGGTTTCCTCTCAACCCGTGTCTCGCGCTCTCATTGACTGTAGCTCGTGGCCGGAGTCCCCGACAGGACCAGATATTTAGCATGCTAGATATCAGGAAAATGTCAGCGAGGCATCGGCGAGCCTCTCCGCTCACGCCGATATGCGAGCGGCGAGCCAACACCGATTTGCTTCTGATATGGGGCTTTTGTTGTGGAGTGGAAAAATCAGGGCTAAAATCATATAATGTGAACTAGGCATTACGTACGTAAGGAAGTTACATGACAAATGAGTCAATGTTGACTTCTGGTTTCACACGGGTCATGAATGTCTCCTGGGCAAAAGTCTAGTGTTTTTTTCGCCCACCCATCCACCCCAACCTCCTCTCTACTTGGCATTTGTTGCTTCCTGCTTCACGATTACGTGGATAAAATACGCATTGATTTTGTGCCGTATATAGGAATTCCAGTGCATTACGTTTTATAGCTTCAAACGGTGTATGAGAACAGCCTGTGTGGTTAAATATTCCAAACGTTGGAAACTGAGTTGAGGCAGGACATTCACAATGATTGACGTAACCGCAACTAACAAATTCTGTACTTAGCATGACCTCGATCTCTCCCAACGCTTACCCTGAACATAACTATGAAAACCGTAGTCATTCTTTTAGTTGCCTGTGGATATTTTGCTGTATTTGAACACACTTTTTTCACTGAAATGTGTTCAGAGTATCATTTCCTGTAAAAAACAGTTCAAGCCGTTTTCCAAAAATGACTTTTTTTTTTACTCCAGCACCAGTAGCAGACATG
Source organism: Sebastiscus tertius (assembly GCA_916701665.1). NCBI lineage: Eukaryota > Metazoa > Chordata > Actinopteri > Perciformes > Sebastidae > Sebastiscus > Sebastiscus tertius. The sequence continues at coordinate 29,435 of CAKAOH010040556.1, forward strand.
CTGTGGCGATTACTGTTTTCAACACGCCGCTAGGTCTCACACAGTAACACAAACACATATACACACACACGGGACGCTCACCGGCAGCCTGATAAGTTGTAGTTAGCCATTCTCAGGCTGTGCGTTGTCAAGGTCTGCTTTGGCTATTGATTTCCACTCTTCAATAACTAATGCGTCTCCTAACCTTGGCTACATATTAAGAGGAGTTTCGCCGATTTAGAGTGCAGAGGGGGGAATGAAGCATCAACAACAGATTTGGCACAAACTGCCTCACAGAAGCGATTAAAGCTCCTGGTTTCAATGAGCCATTTAGCCCCCTTTCTTAGCTTTCGGGTGCTCAATGTAAGATTAATTGCTTTATCTCGGCCAGAGTGCCGGAGACGAGTATAACTTTGCTCTCTCTTACTCTGCAGCAGTAGGGACTACTTTTTGTTATAAATCTGTCGGCTAAAGATCACATTAAAGGGGACCTATTATTATACTTTTTTCCCCCTTTCCTTTAGTGTGTTATATAGTTTTTTTGTGCATGTAAAAGGTCTGCAAAGTTACAAAGTCAATGCCAAAGGGAGTTACTCTCCCCCTACAGAAACAATGCTCCCGAACTGCCTGAAACGCCTCGATTGAAATCCTGCCTTTCAATGAATTCCTTCATTTTCAATGAAATGAATGCAATGAAATGAATGCCCTCATTCTCTTAACTCGTCCTGAATAAGTGTACCTTTGCTGTTTATGTCAGCGAGACAGCAGCGGGTCAGCCATGTTAATCATGTCCTTCCATTCCTTTTTTCTCTATTTCGCACCTCACTTCCCTTTGCCACTCCATTCGCAGGTCAACGGCATTATTGATTTACACCCCTCACCTAATCACTTAGGTAACATTTCCCTGGCGGCTGCTTTTTTTTTTTTTCTCCCCTTCCCATGATTCATAGCCAAGCGGTGAAATCTCCCAGTTGCCCACTAATTAAGCATAAGGTCAGCCTTTAATCATCACCTGCTTGTGCAGCGTGAGCGACTGCCCTCGCTGATCCAACGCCTTGCTGAAAAGCTCCAATCTGCTGCAAGATGAGGCCTGTCGGGGAGTGTGTGTGTGGGTGTGTGTGGGTGTGTGGGGAGCATATTTTTGCCCGAGCTGCGATGAATGATTATAAGTTGTGTCATTACAGTAGCTTTGAAAGACATCCATTTTTGTTATTGTTGAGAATGTGAGGAAAAAATGAAAGAATAGTCTCCCTTGGATATTTCCATGGCATGATAATTGAAGTTGATGTGAGCAGATGCTTGACTGAATCATCCTTCCGTTTTTAACCTTCTCCGCTTCTTACACTTTACTCTCCCCACAAGTGCACACACACACATATCAGTATGCATATTATTCTGGCTGCCCAGGACCAACTCATTCCCACTGACGTTTATGTGCTATAAGTGCCACTTTGGTCCTATGCGCGATGATTTAACCGCTTTCGACACCAGCCAAGAACCCCCTCTCCCACTATACTCCGTCTCACACCCACGTACATCCGCACATTTCAGCCGGTCCACACATGGAAGTCTATAATGAGTGAATGTAGGCGTGAGTTTAACCTTTAGCTGTGTGTGTGTGTGTGTGTGTGTGTGTGTAGAGAGTGAAAGAGTGGCCTTTTTGGAGATATTTTTTACCCTCTTAGTGGAAGTTGTTTTTGTATTCGGCGCTCCACAGGAAGGTCAGAGGTCACAGGTGGCTACTAGGGAAGGGGGAAAAAATATTTTTTTATTAAGATTTTGAAATCAAATTTTCAATGCCAAAATCGATATACAGTATTTGCTTCATTTGATTCTATGCGGCGGTAAAAGGAAGTTACCGCTTTTATCGTTGTAGTCCGAGTAATGTGACGTCATATCTGTTCCGTATCCGTCAACCAAAACAAACCGCAACAAACTGAAACGACAAAGCAGAAAACGGTGGAGGTTCCGCATAGATACGACCTGCACCCTCACAGTATAAATCCAAAGTGGTAAACACTACGCATACAGTAAAGTATGGAAACACTTTGGGTTTCACACATTGCAGGAAAAGCAGAGCTAGACATCACGGCTAAAGCTGCATGCTAACTCTGTCATGGACAGGAAACGTTATCGTATTGTGGTAACGTGCGGTCAAGCCAGCTGTCACTCTCATCTCCGTGGTCAAATGGGCCGACGCTACAACTGTAGAGCACCCATATACTGACATTTATGTTAAAAGCATTCAAACGGCCCCAATGGAGCTGATCGTGGATGGATAAAGAGGACGGAGCTGATGGGAGAGCTAGCGACAGACTTGGCAAAGTTTGCCGAAGTATACATGTGGGACTACATCTGTTTTTCAAAATAAAGTGTTAACAAAGAGAACTGTACATACAAAATACATATATGGAAATAAGATTGATTACAGTATATTCACCAGAAGTATAAAACATGACATGTCCCTTATAAATTAAAAAGAAAATATCACTAATTTATGAGGGAAATGTCTTTATTCTTTGATTTTTGGGTTGCGGGAAAAAAATTTAATAAATAATTCCTGACAATGAAACTGATATATTTGACTTCAGGACATCTCTGACTACATACTGTATATGCTGAAAATCAAAAAAATGTACTGTAATAATTTAGATATTTTCCAAAGTAAAAGTCCCTAGAAGTTTATGATTCAATATTTCCCCATGATCTAGTGTTAAAAAAGTTAACAAAAATCACAATAAATCGTAATATCGAATCGCAATACTTGTAGAATCGCAATATTTTAAAATCGCAATAATATCAAATCGTATCGAGTATCGAATCAGGAGATAGGTGAATCGTCCCAGCCCTAGTGACTACGGAGGGGATATTGTTTGTTGGGGATTATTCACTTCTTGGATTTCCAATAAAAGGCCTGTGTTCCTATTTAAGCTCATGAGGCGGCCACTGCTCCAGCATGTCATTAGCTCCAACAAAGAGCTCATTTCACCCGTGCAAGCAATCAATATCCCACACAACCACACATGTATGACATGTATACAAACAGCTTGCTTTGTCATTAAGGATCCACGCTGTGTGATATTTCCTTTCAGGTGAATTCATGTGCCATTTGAGATGTTATACGCTGTCATTCATCATGCACTGCATATGCAATTGCTGTTATTTACCTCTTAGCATGCCGGGGAGTCTTTCCTTGATAAATTGAAGCTAAAACAGGAGAGCTAGGCACTTACAGGAAGATTCATTTTTCATTATTCTCAAGCTTTAAAACTTGCTGCTAAATCCGGCAGTTTGAAATCGAGCAAAAATGTTTTGCTCAACAAAAAAAGGGGAAAAACGTCTCCTTCAAAGTCTATGGAGTTCATGGAGTTTGGTCACAAATCTTACTTCACTTCACGCGTCATTTTCAGCAGGTCGAACATGGTGCTTTGTTGAGGAACGTTCCTCAATAAAGCACCACTGTTAACACTGCAAGAAGAGAGCATTTTCTGGCCATTGTCCATCACAGTCAATTCCTGCAGTGCCAGAACGAAGGGAAGGAAAATGCCCACCAGTGTCCCGGGTGATGTATGCCTGTGCAGAGGGTAATTGCAACAGGCACAGGGGGACGACTGTAGTGCACGGAGGCAGCATCCAGCTGATGAAAGCGGCAGACAGGCGGACAGGCGGTCGGGGAAACAGGCGTGGAAGTGGTCCATCCGCTGGAGAGAGGACTTGTGATGGATGGGGTGAAGGAATGCCAGACTCCCTCCAAGAGATTGAGAGCAATTCTCTCCGAGCCAAAGTGGCAGAAACAAATGTGTGAGATAGAGCGCGGGTCGCATTGTTATGGACTCCCAGACACTGATGCCTTTCAGGTCGTGTGGCCTCTCTGGGGGCTTTGGGAGAACCTGGCTGACTGAGTGGATGGGCCGGTTGGCAACCTCTCCGAGTGCTGGTAGAGGCTTACATCTGCCTGTCGAGACACATCAAAGCCTCCCAGCAAAGAAGAAGCCCAGACCCCGCCAGTAGTAAGTGCAAACGATGTCTTCATAATCAAGACCATTTCCTGGCAATGGTTGAGGGGGAATGTTGAACTGTTTTCTTTTTTTCTTAAAGCAAAAAAACATGTTAAAATTCACATATGTTTGTCCTATGATCTTACAAAGTTGAGCCAATCTTTAAACAGAGGAACAAGCTTACCCGCAAAACTAGAAACAGGAGAGGCAAAACTCAAGTCTCTGAAGGCATCAAATAACCGCACTTTGTTGAAAATTGAGTGAGAACAATTTATTGGCCGTCGTAGCGGAACCCGAGGGTGACCGCCGGTTGAATACGAGATTTGTCTCAAGGTCAGGCTTGTTAGAATCTAATTCAGCCGTGAGTGAATGATGAAATTACTCCTCGAAGTAAAAATTTAATTAAAATTCAAACGGCCAGTTGATATTTTTGGATGTTCGAACTCGTGAGAGATTTACGAATTCTAACATTTAAAGGTTCTCTATACGGAATTCAAAGCATTCCTATTCCGGCTGAGCCGACAGCTCGCAGCTAACCCTGCCAACAGAAACAAAACACAGAGAAGCTCTGATTACAGCACACACAGAGGGAGAGCAACTTCATCCTCTGCTCAGGTAGACATCACTCCTCGATATCTTTACATAGCAAATAGTTGTTTGCTGTAATATTAATGCTCTGGATATCCAATTTAGCACCTTAAAAGTTCTAATCCCAAAATATTTACAGATCTGGTTGATTTGGTGACAACTGTGGTTACTGGTGGTAATGCTAAGAATGTCTTAATAATACAGGTCGCAGAGTTTAGTATGAAATAACTTTATCACTCACTGGGGGCAGGAAACGCAACTGTGAAACTTGATTTTGTGAATCCCTCGTGCATCTAATCCTGCGTGGGAATGGCGGACTCCGCCGCTGGCATTTCAAACTGCTACATAAATAGGTAAATAATCAATGTAAGTAGATTTAATGACCATAGCTGAATAAATGCCAGCCATAAATAAGCAACATCTAAATTAAAGTTTTGAAAAAAAATATATAATTATTGTTATATAATTAGGGCTGTCGAAGTTAACGCGATAATAACGCGTTCACTTTGACAGGCTCAGTTTTAAAGCTAGAGTGAAGACGTCAGGAATCCATCAGTACAAACCATGTCATACTAGCTTGTCGCGAAGGAGACTAAATAGCGCTCCCAACCCACGAGTTTCCCCTTTACACACATGCCCACTTTATGATAATCACATGCAGTTTGGAGCAAGTCATAGTCAAGTCAGCACACTGACACACTGACAGCTGTTGTTGCCTGTTGGGCTGCAGTTTGCCATGTTATGATTTCAGCATATTTGTATGCTAAATGCAAAATTCTGGACAATATTTGTCATTGTTTTGTGTTGTTAATTGATTTCCAGTAATAAATATATACATAAGTTTACATAAAGCAGCATATTTGCCCACTCCCATGTTGATAAGAGTATTAAATACTTGACAAAGTATTTAAGGTACATTGTGAACAGATAAAAAATATGCGATTCATCGCGATTAATTATTTGAATTGATTGACAGCCCTAAAAAAATAGAAATGTGAAATAACCAAAACTGTTTACATGTTGACAGTAAAAAGTTGTGCTCATGTTAGACCCTTTCAGTCATAGTTTGATTTAGGAAATAGGTTTGCAGGACCTTTTATAGACTATATTGATGGACCTAAATGGAACTGGAATTCCAATCTGCTTTTAGTTGAATTTCCCTCTGAAATGATGCAGGTTTAACCCCATAGGACAAACCAATTCATTAGCCCAAAAAATGAAAAATCAGAAATGCGCCGCAACCGTTTTCCAGGTGATCATCTGCCCCGGCATCTCCATATTGGAAACCTATTCTATCGGATTGATTTCCCTGGGAGACTTGTCAGTTCTCATTCATTTTTCAATTTGCAACTGCATCAGCGCCGGCCCCGCGGCCTTTGTTGAATCCTAAAAAGGCTGTTTTCTTGGCCACTGCCCCGCATCCCGACTAAAAAAAACCTATGATCTGGCCGCCAAATCAACCATGTGATGTATTGATACGATGCAGAATTGTGACAACTTAGCGATAGAAAGCGGGGCTGTCCGAAAACAAAACTGTTCTCAATTGTTGTCTCTGACATAATTGTGCCCTTGGTTGACTTCATTTCTCTATGAATATGGCCGCTGTTAAAAAGTCTGTCCCCATTTCTTCCGGCTCTTTCTTGCTCTCAAAGACAGACGGCTCAGAACAGCCTTTGTCTTGATGTATTAATTACGTGGCGCTTTTTACCTCCACCAACATGAAACAAAGAGGGATGGATGTGAGGCTGCATCGGGGAACAGTTCCGTCCTCTTCCTCTCATCGCGGCGGCAGAAGGTGCAGCAGATTAGGTGTCAGATGATATTTAATGTGAAGAGGGCCTGTCTCTTTCCCTGACACCCTCTCCCGGGTGCACCTGGCTGCACGGCGCCGATACTCCACCGCTCTCAATCCAGGTCTCATCAAATGGCACTCAAGTCGGAAGGCAGAGAGAGAGAAAGAAAGAAAGGGAGCATATGGCAAGGAGGAAGAACAAAGATAGCGAGGGGACGGAGGAGAGAGGCTGAAGAGAGAACGAGATGTGAGATGGGGAAGGGAAGTCATTAACAGGAAGTGAAAGTGTGAAGAAGTATGAGAGGGAATTGGAGATGTGAGAGGAATGCACGCTGAGATGGCAAGGCTAGGAAAAGGACAAGAGATGGAAGATGGAGGTAGAGAAAGGGGAAAAATCTCAGTTTTTCTGTTAAAAAAAGCATTAAGCTCGGGCTCCTTGCTGAAGCCTACAGTAGCTGAATGGTTGTGACAGTGTGGAAGATAAGAGAATGAGAAGGGAACGGCCATGGAAGAGCTGTGAAATACCCCGGGATGAAAATACCTCGACAGAGAACGGGAGGAAAAAGAGCTGTGGGTCTGCTCAGATGTGCTTTCCTGGATGGGAATGGCAGAAGGACCGGAGCTGCAAGAAAGCGTGACAGGATGCAGGCCCGCAGGTCGCTGAATCAATTTAAATGGCATCACTCCGCTCCTCCTTTTTTTTTTTCCCTACATCTCCTCCTACTCCACCTCTTCCACACTCTTTCAGCCTCGCAGCCTCTCTCTTCTTCCTTCGCCCTCCGCGCTTGGCTTATTCCACTGTTTTGTACAGCACTGCAGGAAAGGGAGAGAATACTCCATGGTATAGCGAGGAGTACAGCTTTGCTTTGAACGGTGAATTTACTGCTCTTTACACATCTGAGCGCTCTTTTTCCGCATCAATTATGTTCTAGAAAGACATCAGGGGAAGCAGCACACATTGGTAAAGTAGGCTGTTGCCGTTTCTCCCATTTTCTGCCCCATTTTATTATTATAGGCAGTGGAAACATTTGAAATAGTAAATATAGAGATATATTTTAGCAATTGTGTACACCGACCCCAAACTGAAGCTTCATTAAAGGAACAGTGTGTAGCTTTTTGGGGGATCTATCAGCAGAAATGGAATGTAATATTCATAACTTTGTTTTTATTAATACACAGTCGCCTGAAACTAGGACTCATGTTTTCGTTAGCTTTCGTTAGCTTACCAGCAGGTGGCAGGTAGTCTGTATTCGTCATTCAGAAAGGGAAACCGGAAGACAGAGGACTGCAGATATACAAGCCGTTGTTATGTCGTTGTGAAAATATCCGTGTATTGGAATGATCAGATGAAATGAAGATGAAAAATGAGATTCCATTTGACTTTACTCGTTGGCTAGCTTTCCTCATGTGCACTGATTTGTTTAAGCTGAACAGCCGATCAGAGTGATTTCTCTCACCGACGAGCTCCGCCGCTGATCCAACATGCTGAATTGGCTGAAAAAACTTAGACACGGGCAGTATAGAGCCAACGGTGCGGGACAAACTGCAAAAACTAGGCCAACAGACGCTCAGAGACGACCCCAAGCTGTCCGACGGCTGACCGTCGGCTCGATGTGTAAGGGTCTTAAAGTAATGTTATTATGGTAAGGATGACCTTTGAGCGAGGCGAACAACGATAACACCTTTTTTTTTTTGCACTCGGTGGCTCATGTTACTTGGGTACTCAGTTGGTTGCAATCTGCAACCACACCAGTTCTCTGTATCAGTTGGTATTTAGAGTTTAGTTGGTAATGGGTTGTTCGGTCCAACATACTTCTGGTGAATATAATCCAATCAATCTTATTTCCATGTATGTATTTTGTATATACAGTTCCTTTTTGTTAATACCTTTTTTAGAAAACCGGACATAGTCACACGTGTATACTTCCTCTAACTTCACCAAGTCCGTCGGTCCATCGGGGTCGTTTGAATGCATTTAACATAAATGTCAGTGTATTGGTGCTCTGCAGTTGTAGCGTCAGCCGATTTGACCACGAAGATGTGAGTGACGGCTGGCTTGACCGCACGCTACCGCAATACGTTTCCTGTCCATGACAGAGTTCGCATGCAGCTTTAGCCGTAATGTCTAGCTCTGCTTTTCCTGGCAATGTGTGAATCCCAAAGTGTTTCCATCCTTTACTGGATGTGTACATTGTTACAGATATTTATACAGATATTTTTCAGATCTCTTAAAATAAGATTCTGGTCTGAATTTAAGTAAATATATTGTGTAATGTCGGAGATCCATTTGTGGCTAGAGGAGTACCGATACAGTACATTACACATTTTTGTATATAATAACTCCACATGGAGCGACAAAACCTGCTGGATTTCTACATGAGATTTCCTAAAACTGCACGTCATGGTACTTTGTCAGAGTCTTACAACGTGTGCCACACTCACCCAGTCTAGATGCATTGCACAGGGGAACGACACCTTTGGCGTTACAAGTGATCTGGCAGATGGTCATCTCTGATTGAATTCCCCCCCACCCCATTTCTTGCCTGCCTCCGCGAGCTTCGCCGCAGGTCTCGCATCTCGGCCAATGGCGTCCTTTGTGTCCCACGTGGGTGGACAAGCAAGGGGCAAGCTGATCTACACGCGAGTCAATGCCCGGCAACTCCCTGCGGTTTTGGGCACTGTCCTGAATCGACGGGATAAAAACTTTGAACTTGATTCCCCTTTATCCCCCTGACAAATGGCCTCAGACAGCCCTGTCTCTTTTCCGCTGCATTGACGTAAAACAAAGGAGAAAGGTGTGTTAATTTTCTGAAATAGTGAGGCTTTGTCTTCGGCCTGAGCTTGTATCTCTGTGTCCGTCGGCCATTCTTAGTGCATTAGTATGAGGCCATGTCTCCGTGCTTATATAGGTGCTCGTGTGTTCGCACGTTGATGTGTCTTGTGCGCTCATGCCGGCATCAAGAGCCGGAGTCTGCCAGCGGGGCGTAGCCCTGTCTGTCCATCTGTCAAGCCTGGAGAGGTCCCACTCTGCGACTCCTGTGGCTGTCAGGGCACTTTGCCCTCCACGGAGTGTTGCTCTCCTCCCATCCCTCCCTCTCTCTCTCTCTTTCCTCCCCTCCGACCTCCCCCTCCCCCCCACTCCTTCTTCTACCTCTCCTCCTCCTCACAGCTGCCTCCTCAGCTGTGTCCACTGGCCATCGTCCCACTCCTCGGAGCATGTCCTGTTTATCTCACATAGCCTGAGCGGCGCTCACACCCGCACGTCAGCACACACACAAAATGCACACCAATACTGTATGCAAGCCGACACACTTAAACGGGTATGAACTTAAAATTAGGTCACACAGATAGCCACACTGTCCCATGTATATCTAAGCGATGTTGTTGTTTGTCTTTATGTTGAAATGAATTACACATTTTTTATCTGTTCAAAATGTACCTTAAAATGGAGATTTGTCAAGTATTTAATACTCTTATCAACATGGAAGTGGACAAATATGCTGCTTTACGCAAATGTATGTATATATTTATTAAAGGAAATCAATCAACAACACTAAATAATGACAAATATTGTCCAGAAACCCTCACAGGTACTGCATTTAGCAGCCCAACAGGCAACAACAGCTGTCAGTGTGTCAGTGTGCTGACTTGACTATGACTTGCCCCAAACTACATGGGATTAGCATAAAGTGGGCATGTCTGTAAAGGGGAGACTCGTGGGTACCCATAGAACCCATTTTCATTCACATATCTTGAGGTCAGAGGTCAAGGGAACCCTTTGAAAACGGACATGCCAATTTTTCCTCGGTAAAATTTAGTGTAAGTTTGGAGCGTTATTTAGCCTCCTTTGCGACAAGCTAGTATGACATGGTTGGTACCAATGGATTCCTTAGGTTTTCTAGTTTCATATGAAACCAGTATCTTCACTCTAGCTTAACAACAGAGTCCGCTTCAACCTCCGAAAGATCAGATTGTGTTAATGTGTTAAATAAATTAGTGGAATTGGCGTTAACACGTTATTATGGGTTTAACTTTGACAGCCCTAGTATTTTCATTTTCTGATACTCTATATATCTGCTACACTACAACTGAGTGGGAAATATTGTTACCTAACTACATTTATCTGACAGCTATAGTATACTGTATAATTGCAATGCCAAACATATGCTCACATTTTAAAATATGATGCATTAAGTAGTTAAAATGTTCTCCATTGAACTATTTCTTACATGTTTATGCAAATCCGCAGACCTCACTGTGAACAGTTTTCATTGGAACTACTATTTTTTATTTATTTTTTTACCATAAAAATAGTCCCTGCTGACAGCAAGATATGTGGGAACATTGAAAATGGTCCGATTAGTGAAAACAAATGCAATTACGCATTTCACTGGCGAACTTCTTATTTCGTTTAGTGAAGTAAAAAATGTAAGACTCATTGTTAAAGTGCCAGTAAACGCACTGTAATTGCTCTGCTTTATTATGTAATGGGATGTTTCATCAGTTGGAAAAACAGCATATTTAAAAATATTGATTTCATCAGTTTCAATGAGGCGTGTGCATCCATTTGAGCGTGCATTACTGTAATTATCATTGGCAAAGAAATGAGGGGGAACACAAAAGCCAAGGGCTCGCTGAATAAGGGGGGAGAGCGGCTCGGCAACGGTAGAGTGGGCATCCACAATAAAGCGGATTTAATAAAAGGTAGACTGGCTCTGTCTTGCTCTTTCCTTCTATGTTTAGAAAGCACATCTCCCTCCACAACCCCAAGTATGGAGAGCTCAGCCCTGGGCCAAAGGGAGCCTCGCTGCATTCATCTCCAAGGTAAATAAACACCCGCTAGAGAAAAAAAAGCGGCATAATATATGGACTAACTTGCCTTAAGCATTCTTATCATTGCAATAACACTGTTTCCCATGGTTAGAAATCTGTGGCCCAAGCTGTGTTGTTCTGCTTAAATGAAATTTATTTCTGGGTGGAGATGCAGAGGGGATCGCAGTGGGGGGGTGGAGGGGGATAAGCACACCGGCCAAATTTAACATGTCATAAATTACACACATATTCTTCGCTCAGCTTGCTCTGATTAGCGGCCTTGGCGAATACATCACATTTTTTTTTTCCAGCGGAGGCAAATTGGAAGACCAGTTAGTGCACTGACACGATCTCACTCCCAGTGTGTTAGGAAAGCACTCTGTTAAGCCTGACTTCCCTTTGTGACTAATGCATGATGACAGGGAAATTAGAATGTATGAAAACAAATTCAAATCCGCAACTTTAAGCTCGTACATCAGCGAGCGAGAGAGCGGAGATTCTGCGCCGTTTGAGATGCATTTCTTTTTAATTAAGAAATGTATTGACTTCTCTATATATGCACAGCGGCAGCCAAAGCTGGTGTGTATTTTTTTTGATTTTTTTTTTTTTGATAGCAGACTTTGAAATGCTACACTGGCTCGTTGAGATTCGCCAATCACGCTGACTTCTTCCTGGCTCTGTTTCCCCAACCGACCGCAGCGTGATCGCGAATCTGAGCCGGAAAATGCAGCTGGATTTGGCAGATGAAAAACTTTGAAATTGAGTTTGACAGTGTTGGAGTAGCAGTGAGTGATACTTAATACCTCCAAGAGAGGAAGGAGAGGACAGGAGACGAGGCGAGCGGTGCTGCTGATCTGGATTGTTTGTGCCTCCATGCTGGGAGGCATTTCTGCCAAATACAAATAAACACACAGACACACACAGAGACACAGACACTACAGTATATGCACAGGGATTGATGGATTACTGCATCTTCTGGGCACAGTCCCCAAAGAGTGAAGGGGTTCCCAAATCAGAGCCCCTGTTTGAAGTGACTGTTATTTACATGTCTTGTTGGAAAGTCTAAAAGCTAAATCACATTTATGGATCTCAAGATCACGTTCTTTTTTTTGCTCCCGAAGTCCTTTGTTTGCCAATATTTTGGCTACAGTAGATCGAAATTAAATATGTTTGACAGCAGAATAGCTCTGCTTTGAAAATAAAGCTTGTATCACTGGTTTCCTCACACAGTTTCCCATCATATTGTGTTTAATGTCTTGTAGTTTGTTTCCAACCTGGTGGTCAGGAACCCCCCAAGAGGCCACAGGATAGATCTGAGGGTTCACAAGATGATTGACAGGATATGATAGGAGAAAAACCTATTTTTGCGACACAACATTGTATCGAATCAATATATTTGCTTCATTTGAGTCTATGTGGAGGTAGAAGGAAGTTACCATACCGTCAACCAAAACAAACCACAGCCGGACGCAGCGAGACGAAACGACCAAGTATAAAACGACCTGCACCCTCACATTTTAAATCCAAAGTGGTAAACACTACATATCCAGTTAAGTATGGAAACACTTTGGGTTTCACACATTGCCAGGAAAAGCAGAGCTAGACATCACGGCTAAAGCTGTGTGCCAACTCTGTCCTGCACAGGAAACGTTATCGTAATGCGGTAACGTGCGGTCAAGCCAGCCGTCACTCTCATCTCCGTGGTCAAATGGACCGACGCTACAACTGTAGAGCACCCATATACTGACATTTATGTTAAATGCAATCAAACGGCCCCGATGGAGCTGACTATGGATGTATAAAGAGAACGGAGCTGACGGAAGAGCTAGCGACGGACTTGGCGAAGTTAACGGAAGTATACATGTCTGACTACGTCCGGTTTTCAAAATAAGGTGTTAACAAAATACATATATGGAAATAAGATTGATTGGATTATATTCATCAGAAGTGTAAAACATGACATGCCCCTTATAAATTAAAAAGAAAATGCCACTAACTTGTGAGGTAAATGTCTTTATTCTTTGATTTTTGGGTTGCTTTTTTTTATAAATAATACCAGACAGTGACTGATATATTGACTTCAGGACATCTCTGACTACATGAAAATTAAACATTTTTACTGTAATATTTTAGATATTTTCCACGGTAAAAGTGCCTAGAAGTGTATGATTCAACTTTTTCCATTGTCTAGTGTTAAAAAAAGTTAACAAAAAAAACAATAAATCTTACCATCGAATCACAATACTTAAAAATCGCAATATGTATCGAATCGGCACCTGAGAATCGTGATAGTATCGAATCGGTACATAGATGTATCGTCCCAGCCCTACAACACTGTTCAATTTGTAGATTTATTGTTGTAATTCTGGCACTAAGTTCATGGAAAAATCATTGAATGTGTATGGAAAATGCAACACCGCACTGATGACAAAATTGAGACAAGTGTGTCTCCCCATCAATAAACAAGAACAGAAAATAAAAAGGAACATAATGTTCCCATGGAGTCAGTGGATTAGCTGCTGGCATTTATTTTAGCCTGTAGGTGTTTGGACAACATTTTGGAAAAGTGGTGGCATTAAAAGTATGCCGAATTAGTTATTAGCAGTTCCTGTTTGCAATGTACCCGTGGACATGCACACAACAATCACCGGATTACTTTGATACTGAAGAAAATATAAAAACATGATGATGATTGGCATCACGATGATCAGGCAAGTTCTGGAGTTATAAGGGGTCTCTTTTTCCCCTTATTTCTAAGCAGATTTATGGACGTTTATTCGACGTGGACATTTGAAATAATGATGTCCTGTAAGTGTAAGTCACACTGAATCTAAAAATATGTGTAACATATATGATTTGACCAGGTTATGATTCAGAGAAGGAGTACCCATTTTGATGCAAATAGTAGCAATCGGGCTCTAAGGGTTTTCGAGGGATAGTTTTAAAGTGGGATTGTGAGAGGTAGTTATCGAAAGTCAGTGTATTACTTACAGTAGATGATAGTCGGCACAACCCCAGTTTGAAGAAACAGACAGGAGTTACTGCATGGAAGCAAAGCAATGTACTGCTGTAGACGGGGCCAGCAGCAAAACATATTTTAGACACCTAAAATGATGGTCTACGTAAAAAAAAACAATATCTGTTTAAGTGTACACTATATTTAGAATATTTAATGGGGGTTGGAATCACCAGAGTCCTCCCAATACAATATTATCACAATACTTAAGTTGCAATACAATCTTAATGCAATTTTAACATTTTGCTATATGCTGAGTATTGCGATAGACGTATTGTAATTTATATCTAATCTTGTTTTTTTTTCCAACTCCAAATTATGCAGTTTCTCAACATCTGTTTTATCTAATAAGTAGGGTTGGGCGATATGGAGAAAATCAAATATCACAATATTTTTGACCAACTATACCTCGATATCGATATTGTGACAATGTTGTCGGGTTGACTATTGGTGCTTTTACAAAACATTTACACAATTTGATGAACAATCATCAGTAATGTGGATATAATGATAAGTGGGTAAAGGCAAATAATAGCACAGCTGGAATAGTCTGTTAAGTACAGAAAATTACATCACTTTACTGTAATGCAGCCGTTAAAATCAGGAAAAGACAACACTTATGCCATAATATCCAAAATGTATGACATCATCTCCTCTCCATCCCTACTAATAAGATACACTTTTCACTCTGAGAGTCTTAATTCACAGATATGAATGAGGTCAGAGGTCAACGGACCCCTTTGAAAAATGGCCATGCCAGTTTTTCCTCGCCAAAATGTAACGTAAATTCGTAGCATTATTTAGTGTTCTTCACGACAAGCTAACATGACATGGTTGGTCCAGCCGAGGTTTTCTAGTTTCACTCTACCTTTAACACTGAGCCTGCTACAATCTCTGAAAGACAGAAGAGCGAATTGTTAAGAAGTTAATGGTTTCTATAATAAAAGATCGATATTTGACGTCCGTGCATCGATACAATATTGCGATACTATGCTGTAATGATTTTTCCCCCACCCCAATGGTTAACCATGCAAAATGCCACTGAAAAAGACCATTGTCTCATAATCCATCCACAGTCATAATACAAAAAAAAGCAATCACTCATTGATAAAACTCATTACACAAACTTAAATCAGACGCTGTTCTTAAGCAAACACACACACACAGACACACAGACACAGAAAGTGTGAGTTCCTATCAAACAACAGACAGCCATGTATTTAAAAAAGAACAAAACAAAATTAATTAAACATCAAGCAGAGTGGAAAAGACATCACGTTCTACCTTTTAGCTCCGAGTGAAGACATTTCTTGTCACTCTCCTGCTAATTTACATCTCCAAAACCACACTCCAAAAGTCATCTACGCACTCCGCCGCAGACACAAACACACACACACGTGCACACAAACGTCGTTCTGTAATTCCTGCTCCTTTGTATTTCTACCCACTTGAGTGTTACTAATAGAAAGAAAATGAGCAGCAAGTCGTAAGCGCTTTGAAGTTTGCCAGCAACAATTGAGATGATTGATAGTTGGGTTTCTAAATGGCAGGATATTGCATCTAGAGCGTAAAATAACAACGTGAAACGGCATCAGGGAGGAAAAGCTTTTTCTGCTCGGGCGCGGGCGCATGCACAAATGCATATTTTTGTAAAGTCATCTGCATGCGAGCGCTGACAAAAACACACATAAACACTAGGAAATAAAGTGGAGAGAATGGGAGAAGCCACAAAGTGCATAGATAACTAAATCAGTAAATAATAGAATACATTTGTTCCTGGTGAAATGGGTTCTTTGGAGGATAAGACTCGCAGTGGTTGCCATCTGAGAGATGAGAGAGAGAGAGGGGAGGAGAAAGAGAGGAGAGAGAATAAGCACAGCTCATCAGCTCGCTTGAGATAGTAGCTTGGAGGGGGAGAGATAAAGCCATTTTGGCACAGTAAAATCCTGCATCCATCACAATGCTTATCGGTCACTTAGGAAAGGTGCCTATAATAAATCGTCAGCTGCAGCGTCAATAGCTCAAAGCCAGACAATGGGAGGCAGTGGAGCGGCGCTCTCTGCTTGTTTGAACAGTGTGACTTATTTGGAGGGCAATCAAACAGCATGGGGATATTTATAATGTGAGCTCACTTCATATCTAGCCAGAGGGAGATATGGAGGAGCCGTGATGGCTTCCAGATTTTTTAAGGAGAGCGCAGGGGAAAAGGTGAAGAAGATTGCGGCTGCTTTAAGACGACTGACAACCTCTTCATCTTGTCTTTTTTGGTCCCAGCAGACGCCGGGCGGTGGTCAAAGGTTCAGCTAGCTCGGAGATTGTCCAAACGCAGTAATAAATAGGGAACCTGTTGATGTCGGGTTTCAGTACAGTCTGTGTCCGGCTTATAGCTTAGAGGGCCAGTTCACTCATATTACTTTCCCAACTGTGTCTGGCCATGGAAACAAAGAATGTATATTGCCAAGAAGTGAAAGTCAATTGTTTGTTCCATTGAGAATATCAGTGCCCAGCAGCAAAGCTACGCTACCGCCATTTTGGACTGAAAGTGACTACCGGATGCCGGTAAAACATCCGTCTAAAAAGTGTAGTACAAAAAGTAAAACAAAATTTAGGGCTGACCGGAATGCTTCGATGCTTTGACAGTTGCCATGGTATTTGTTTTTTATATACATATATATATATTTATATATATTTTGTATATACTAGTATGTAATAATAATGTATAAATCCCCAAATAGCCCATGTAATAAGGGACAATCCCACAACATGATTCATATCTATATTCAAAATGAATTACTAGTTATTCTCAGATAGATGATATATGTCTGTTGGGTGTAGAGGTGCATGTGGGTACAGTAGTGCAGTAGCAGCACTGAAACAGGGGGAGATGACATACAGACAGACAGAAGAACACGTCAGCCAGCCGCACCACGCTGCTCCGCGAAGCTTCGAATACCTTCGAATATTTCTCACCGAAGCTTCGAAGCCCAAAAAAATGGTATTTGGGACAGCAAACTAACAAAATGATTCATATTCTATTGTCATATTCTATTGAAATGGCCTGTGTTGAACAATAAGATATAAATATAGTAAGCATTTTCAGTCCAAAATGGCGGCGGCGGCTGTTGACAAAAAAAAGACCTAGTTTCGTCTCTTTGCTTCTATACACCTTGAAGGAAATAGCTTCAATTTTATTTGTCAAGGTTTTGAGATATGTGGCTCCAGGGCTTCTAATTCAATAGTAGAGGTGAATGGATTTTGTGAAGCTTAACTCATTGAAAAACAACATTCAATAGACTGAACATTAAATGGGCCGCATGAAAGAACATTTTTGTTTTCTTATCTTAAACCATTTAACTTTTTTCTGTGAAGATTCCTCGCATGAGTGTTCAAGGTCAGATTCACCCAACTCTCTTAACTGCACAAACCTGTAGTAAATCACTCGTTTCAACCTGAAGAATACCACCTGTGCATGAGTAAGTGCGTATCGGCCCTAAATTGCCATATAAGGATGTCTGTTCGGCTTTGTTGGTGGGCAAGCTTCATTCATTCAAAAAAAAAAGAAACATTTAAAGCTGGGGTTGGTAATCTTAAGAACCTAGCAAGAGTACACTAGATTTTAAAAAAGTTAGTACTCACAGCAGTCAAGCTAGCAGTTTGCTAGTTCAGAAATTTGCTGAGTATTGCAATAACATATATTGCAATTTATTACCTTTTTTTTTACTGCAAATTACGCAGTTTGTCAAAATCTGTTTTTTCCAATAAGATACAATTTTCACTCTGTTCATCTCAGAGATTACATTCACTTATCTTGGATCAGAGGTCAAGGGACCCCTTTGAAAATGGCCATGCCAGTTTTTCCTCGCCAAAATGTAGCACAATTTGTAGCGTTATTTAGCGTTCTTCCTGACGAGCTAACATGACTGGTTGGTACCAATGGATTCCTTAGGTTTTATAGTTTCATATGATGCCAATATCTACACTCTAGCTCTAAAACTGAGCCCGCTACAACCTATTCGCAAGTTGCGTTAATGCTTTAAAGAAATTAAAGCAAAAAGTAAGTCAAAATAAATTGCTTTTAACGCGTTATTATTTGGACGATTTTTTTCTGGTTGAGGCACATTGTACTGGTTTGTTGTATGATCCAAAATGAAAACTAATGAAAACTGTCCACAGCAAGGTTGTGAGTTATCCTGAGCAGGGTTTTTTGAAGAATAATTTTCATTTTTACTTTGGTCTTACTTTCGTAGTTTTGATATCAGTAATAATACTGTTGTACCAACCATGACTGATTCATTATGCCCCACCAGAACTTTGTTGCACTGCGTTCCCACATGGAGCAATGTCATTATAAGTGACATTAAACGATGCTATGGAAACAGGGCTCAAGTTGTAATAAACCCAAAATTATCTTTTAAATGTTTTCCGCATGGATAGATACCACCAAAAGTAACTGGCAAAATATTACTGTTAGTAATTAATTGAACTGACCCTTTAATTATGGGCATGAATTCCACAAATGCAATTATTTTTCTATCAATTTGTTCATACACTGAAACTCTTTTGTGTGGAAAAAAAACACAAAAAGGGTGCATATGATTTAGTTCTGATCAAATCACTGTCTTTAATAGCACATTTATTTGTGACAATATGGCCAGTTGATAGAATAGTTAAATACCACCACAGAGATGAATATAGTGCATTGTTTGCTTTCCTCTGTTAGCCGCACACCCACACACACAACCCATCACAAGAGTGATTCTTTTTTTTTTAAAGTGCCCATGCTGCCCTTCTATTTTCACTTCGGCGGCGGGAGCAAATCTGCTCTGTCGGGATTGAAACACTGGCCTTGGAGAGCCGCGCTATAGCTACGAAGACAGACGGTAATCCTCTGGCAAACCCCAGCTCATCCCAGCCCATCATTACATCTCCGTGACCTAGAGCGCCGCTTCCGAAAGCCCCCCTCTTCCTCCCTTTCCTCCGCTCTCCCGGAGAGAAAGATGATGCTCGCCTCAACCTTATTACCATTTCAAAGATTTCCCACAAAATCAGTCCACATGGCCCCGCATTAGACTGGTGGCAGGGGGCACAGCGCTCTCCGATTCCAAATGGCTCTGAAAGTTAAGACACTGGGAGGCGAAGCAATATTTTGCTGCTTTCTAGCCAAACACAGGGGCAAGTATTCCTGACCCGACTTCAAAGTTGCAATGGGGGAGTGAGGCAAGGCTTAACCGTCACGCCCCGGCTACACAGCCAATAAAGAGACACACACACACACACACACACACACACACACACACACACAGATGCTCCGAAAGGAAGGGCTTTAATGATTTGCTCTTTCCGTGATTCAATAAGTTCTATAGTGGCCTCCGCTGAATAACCGTAATTTCGTTGGCTATGAACGCTCCAATGTAAGTTCATTTAATTTGTTGGCCCTCGCTCAAACTTTGATTTAAGCTGTTATCCAATTTAATGTACGTGATTACACTGCGTCTGTGGTGCATTTCGAGCGGGGAGGAATAAGATTCGCCCATACAGAAGTAGCACTTTAGTGACATTTAGGGAACACTGGCCCATTCTCGGTTGTCACAAACAGCGCCGCGGTGAATGATCTGTTTTCAGAGCCGAGCCGAAATGTGATAATAACGCTCAACAATGACTGAGTGTCTCCTGTGGAAAACTACAAAGGCAGCCATGAAGGTGAACTTCTGAAGGTTTCTTTAAAAAAAGAAAAGAAAGAAAAAAGTTCACCGTCCTCGCTACTTCAAAAGCGCCCATCTTGACACACCGCGGTGATGTGATTTCATATTAAAGAAATACTACAAAAACGTCCATTTATTTTTCAATCCTACACAGTGAGAGGATAAATAATGCTAAGTAATGCTGACGCTTCTTTGCCGCCGTGCAAGGGCATTCATTCCATCTGGGGGTGTGATTGAAAAGCCCCAGTGCCCCCGGGTTCAAAGCACTATTACATGGCACCGTGTCTGGGTTTTTCATCTCAGATGGGTATCTGGGGGCCGATGCGGAGACAGATAGGATATCAGAGCCAAGGATGATACGAGGATCGCCTCTGAAAATCAATCGGCAGACAGTCCTGCATTGGTCTCGCCGATTTATTTCTGCATCGCTGTGTGTGAGGCCCCTTCATCAGTGCAAGCTTCTGCACAAAGTCCCACACATAGAGTAAAGCCAGATCTGGTCCCACTGAGCCAGACAGACAGAGAAAGAGAGAGAGGCATATGACATCCTTTTTTTTTTAGTTCCCAACACATATAGCCATGACCACCCACGCAAAAAAAAAAGATATGCATAATAAGAATACTAGTCCATATGTATCTGTGTCAATCTTTATGCAGAGATCATTCCTATATTCCCTATGTTTATGATTACAGTTTGGAAAAGACCAGAAGAAGAATAATTTTACATTTTAGTGGAGCCTGGTTTCAAACACAAACTGTATATAAGAAGTGGACGTAGTCACCCAGACGTCACCGATTGGTTTGTGGACTGCCATTTTGAAGTTCGGCGTTTGAAGTTCGTTTTCTTGGTTTTTGGCCGTCACCATCTTGGTTTTTTGCAACCAGAAGTGACATGCGAGGGTGGAGCCTCTTAGTTACCGTGACGTCTCCCATTGGTTTGTGGACTGCTGTTTTGAAGCCTCAAGTTTGGCAATTTGGCCGTCGCCATGTTGGTTTCTTCAAACAAATATGACACGAGAGAGTGGAGCTAAGTACAACTGAACACTGAATAAGACATTTTTAGACAACAAAATTAGTGCAATTAAATTTCATGAACTGAAAACACACTATGAAAGGGTTCAATCTGTAAAACAAAAACGCGGACAACTCCCAGACCAGACAATGCTGTGGAAGCAACCTGTCAATCACAAGTTAGCCACGCTCAAAAGCATACCCTGCTTTATGGTCTATTTGACTCTAAATGGGACTATAATTTACTAAATGAACGTCATGCTGTATTGGAGAAGACTTAAAACTAGGGCTGTCAATCGATTGAAATATTGTATCGTGATTAATCGCATGATTGTCCATAGTTGTCTATAGCAAATTAATCTTTTTTTTTTTAAAAAGTTTTTTTTTGGTCTTTTTTGCCTTTATTTGATGGAGATAGTGTCGAAATGGGGAGAGAGAGAGAGAGGGGATGACATGCAGCAAGAGCATTTGAAAATGGCCAAGCCAGTTTTTCCTCATCAAATATTTGCGTAACTTTGGATTATTTATTTTTAATTTCATATGATGCCAGGATCTTCACTCTAGCTTTAAAACTGAGCCCGCTACAACATAAAAATAGCAAGCGTTAATGCATTAAAGAAATTAGTGGCGTTAAAACAAATTTGCGTTAACATGCTCTTATCGCGTTAACTTTGACAGCCCTACTTTTTATACATGTGATAAGTCAACAGAATAGAGCATGAGGTATCAGAACATTATCATCATCACATTGTTTAGTTTGTTAAATTTATCTAAATTCTTCATCCAGATTTTTAAGGCAGCCTCGTCAGCTACATTTTCATGTTGAAACAACATTTACAGTGTGTTTAACTGCTGCTTTGCAAGTCTTTTTGAGACACGTTCATTGGCATTCCCTACCTTGCATTTTCAGTAAACAGTAAAAAACATTTTCTCTCACGGGAAATACTCTTGTTTTTCTTCTGCTGAGTTGCTCTCTGCAGCTGCAGAATACAGTAACTGAACATAACAACGATACACCTCCTCCCTGGAAGTTACTAGTAAAAGCAGGCGAGGCAGATGGAAGGATGCAGCAAAAATATGATACATCACCTTAACATCGTATTGTACATGATAATACTGCATGCTGTATAGCCGTGCAAGACTATTAAAGTATGGGTTGTTGGTTTTTTGTATTCTTTGGAGCCTATTTTTTGGTTCCTGGCTCTGCAGGTCAACAGCAGCTTTTCTTACACTTCCACCTTTACATCCCTTTATGAAGAAATCTGTCTGTATAGCAAAGACATAAAGCTTGCTCTGCTGACAATGTGACCTTTCAAATTTCAGAGAAAAATTGCAGAAATACTCCTCACTCTGTAACACATTACATCTAAAAGGTTAACGACACTACTCCGTCTAGTCGGCCCCAAAAGCTCTCCTTCCATCCCTTCACTTGGCAACGATCCCAAGCAGAAAAAAGTCTGCATTTGCAAACTAAACACTTCAACTTCTAGAGAATTAGTGGGATTAATTATCCTCCGGGCAACCAAGGCAAATAAATAAATAGGAAAAGCTTCCCGGCTGCTGCTTACGAGTGAAGAGGAAAGTAACAGGTTGCTGAACCATGTTAACTGCCTTGAAACACAACACCAACAGACAGGTTTGTGTAGGTTAATTAACAAACTGGGAGCAGAAAAATGCCCAGATTAGCAGCTTATACTTGGTGTCTTAAAACCCTTATTTCTACTATAAACCCATCCCAGGCTCAAGCTTTGCTCAACAAGGTCTTTCCTGTTAATAATCCTTTAGGGCTAAGAGAGAGCAATCATTCCTTTTTCTTTTAAAGCTGTACTAATAGATTTTGTTTGGCCACTTAGGAGCAACGAAAGAAGCAGTAAGCACAACCTGTATAAGCAAATATTATTAGCTTTTAAAGTAGATTTGGCGAACAAACAGCTGACTGTTTACTTGTCCAGCAGAGCAACATCAGCATTCTTTCAGAATTTTGTTTTGGCCACCTGATGAATCATATATCCTCTTTGAGCTCTGTTTTTGGTCTCCATCAACTTCAGAAGGAAATATATAGCTCTTTAGCTGTTATATGCTAATCTATGTTCACCAGCTAGTTGTTAACTTTTGGTAGCCACAGATCTGAATCAACGTCTGTGTAAAAAAACCTAAGGAATCCATTGGTATCCACCATATCATTTTAGCTTGTCAGGAAGAATGCTAAATAATGCTCCAAATTTTGGCTACATTTTGGAGGAAAAACTGCCATGACCATTTCCAAAAGAGTCCCTTGACCTCTGACCTCAAGATACGTGAATGAAAATGGGTTCCCACGAGTCTCCCCTTTACAGACATGCCCACTTTATGCTTTATGCTAATCCCATGTAGTTTTGGGCAAAAACCATGCAATTGTTTGCTTCCGGAATGCCAGTATGCTATCTAAAAACCACACACTGGGCCAGTAGTATGCTTTGTTTCAGTGTGAAAAACCATAGCTCGCGTAATGGCGGATCTTCTTTACGGCAGTGTTTCTGAATGTTTGTCTGATTGTTTTGTAAAGCTGCTGGTCGTAAAGGCATAACAATGAGCTGAAAGACGCTTAAACACTTGCTAGAGCTGAGGGAAACTGCAGATCTGGTGATCATTTTGGGTTTGTCACGACGAGGGACCCGATTTCATACTCATATAGTCTTTTAACCCATTGTTAATACAAAAATATTCAAGCGTACAGCTTTAAAAATGTATTATTTGGGAGGACTTTTTGTGCCATAGGAGTACAGAGCTGGAGTATATATACAGTATATATACAGTGCACTCAAACAGAATGTAACACAGTACATTCAAAAAGTTTCAGGACATAAGGTCGTATGTTTTTTATTGTTTTGACTCTACTCCAGCACATTGCACTTGAACTGAAATAATGACTTTGAGGTTCAAGTGCTGACTTTAAGGGTGTTTGAGGTTGTTCACATCATTATTGGGTGAAAAGTTGATCTGAACAAACAGACAAGTCAACTAAAGGTTTTGAAGGATCTGACAGTTGAATGTTCTCGATTCGCCAAGTCAGCCACCTTACTTCAAGTCCAACAAAGCATTTCTTTAAACTGGGCGAAGACCTCGAGGGAGGCACGCCTTCAAATTAAAGCTGAGAGTTGGCACTTTAACCTAACAGTTAGTGTTTCATCTGAAATCCAGTGTGCTGGTGTACAGAGCCAAAACATCAAAAAAGTGTCAATGATGTCAGTAGTAAAACTGAAGCAGAACATTAACAGTGTATTACTGCAAGCCCGACTCTTCACTGTCTGTTAAGACGGAGTCAATAACACGGTTTACGTGCATATGTGGTAACCTGGTTATTGGATACTGGCCAGACTCCGGTCCTATTGGGGTTAAACCATTTACATGACAACTGCCGCTCCCTGTTGCCATCAATAAACCAGATAACAGAATGTTCCTTTATTTACAAGCCTCAGGATGAACGCCCCCCCCCCAGCAGAAAGCAGAACATTCCCACAACAGTTGCTCTTTGATTGTTTTAATTGCCTGATCTCATCATAAATTAGTGTTTATTCTTATGAAAATAAAAGCTGAAATGAATTTGGATCAGGGTGGACTGCTTTTTTTTTCTCTTCAACACCTCATCCTTACAATATACAAAATAATTCAACCTAACCCAATGACACAACTGAACTAGAAGCATACACTTCATATTAGAAGTAGACGTAGTCACTATGACGTCACCCATTGGATTGTGTAATGTCATTTTGAAGCTTTGAGTTTGGCATTTTGGCAGTCGCCATCTTGTTTTTTTTGCAACCAGAAGTGACACGAGAGGGTGGAGCTAAGAGCAACCGAATGCTGAATATGATATTTTTAGGCGACCAAAATGTTACACTTAACTTTAATGAACTGAAAAGACATTGTGCAAAGGGTTAAAGTTCTAAGACTAAAACACGGACAACTCCCAGACCGGACAACGTTGTGCTAGAGACCATTTACTAAATCATGCTGTATTGTAGAAGACTTGAAACTAGCAATTGAGACCATCAACTCATGTTTACAATATTTACCGAGGTAATTAATCAAGTAAAAAATATTTTTTTATTTTCTCATAGACTTCTATATAATCCAGATGAGTCGCCCCCTGCTGGCTATTAGAAAGAATGCAAGTTTAAGGCACTTCCACATTGGCTTCACTTTTCAGACTCTGAGGTAGCCCACTGACTAGTAGTTAGTTAAGGATGGACGATATGGAGAAAATCAAATATCAAGATTTTTTTGACCAAATACCTCAATATCGATATAGCGACAATATTGTAGGTTTGGCCATTGGCGCTTTTAAAAAATATTTACACAATGGGATTTTTGATATATAAACATCAGTAATGTATATATAATGACCAAGTGGGTAAAAGGAAAATGATAGAACTGTCTGGTAAGTTAATTCAAAACCAGAAAAAGACAACACTTATGCCATATTACGATATTCAAAATCTAAGACGATATCTAGTCTCATATCACGATATCGATATTATATCGATATATCGCCCAACCTTACTAGAAGTAGAACGACATTTAAGGACGCTTATTGGCTTTCTTGTCGAGAGTTAGCGAGAATATAGATATCACTCTGATATTTGTACGTTAATATATGAAGCTACAGCCAGTTAGCTTAGCGTAGCATAAAGACTGAAAACAGGTGGAAGCAGTTAGCCTGGCTCCGTCTAAAGGTAACAAAATCCACCTAGCAGCACCTCTAAACCTCACTATTAAACACATCATATCTCAGTCGTCTAAAGTCTAAAAACAACAGTTTGTGGTTTTACGGGGAGTTTTGTGCAGGACTATTTCTTGCCCAGGTGCAGTTATTTTCTGGAATCACTACACTTGGCCAAGAAACAGCCGCGCACATAAGCCCCCGTTAATTAGTTAGCTTTAGATGTGCTGGAAGTCGGATTTTGTTACTGCCGGACAGAGCCAGGCAACTTCACATGATAACGTGTTTATTCTAACGCAGTTCACAAATGGATTTAACAGACACAAATTCAATCTGACACCATTCTTTACAGAGAATCCACAATCCAAGAAAGCATATCATTTTTTTTATGATTGTTTATTTAGGTAATAATAAGAACAGTGTGAGGTACGAAACGGGAGATAAAGCCGGGGTGGGATTCGATCCTTTAGGGCTCACATGTGTTTCCAGAAGCAGGGAAATCTATCTGGGTGGAGATGATGATTGTTTATGTGAAATTTATATTACATAGTATATGAAGCAATAACAGGAAAGGCTGACTTCAGCTGACGGTGCCATTACATACGCTTTTGACTGTGGTCTCTCATCACTCACTGAGAAAGTAATGGCGGTCGGCTTTAAAGGCTAACTCAGCATGATATGACCGCCATATTAAACAGACCCTGGAACAGCTTGGTGGAGTGGATTGCCTTACACTGAAAATTCCCTTTGACCTTGAGATGATCTGGGATAGGCTGATAGGTATGCATCTGTCAGTGGACGGGATAGTATGTCCAAAATTGCACCGCTTCTGCTTATATTGGAAAACATTTCTGTCCTTTTATGGAGTAAAGCATTTCGGTGAAATGATACTGTACTACTGACACAAGTAGTAAAAGTCTCTTTCTCAGACTTATGCAGTGTTCTGCCAACCACACACACACACACACACACACACACACACACACACACACACACACACACACACACACACTCACTGAAACCACACACAATTATTATCACAGCTTTCCAGAGGCAGCAAAGCAGCTGCTCTTTCACTTGATCTTTTATAATGGGAACAGCAGCAAAAAGAGTCAGAAAATGACATCCCGGCTCACAACACTATTCCAACACTTCCTATAGCATGACCCCAGAGTCGCTGAGAAAACTCCAACTCTGGCTGTTGGTGGAAAAAAATGTTTAAAGATTGAATTATACACCGCAAATAACAGAAGCAGTAGGGGATTCTGTTGAGGTCTGATTGACATTTACTGAAATGGGCTGTCGATTTTGTATGACAAGAGGATCCAGAACACCGGAACGCCATCATGAGTCATTTGCTACCAGGCTGTGCTTCGGCTGTGCATAACAATGTTAGTTTCATCAACCAAAAACTGTGGTGAAAATTATTTGTGGAGTATTTTATTTTTCATGAAGAAAACCAGACCAAAACTAAATTTAAAAAGTAGCCCGTGAAAATGAGAATCATGACAAAATACGAAACAATTGTTGTCAAAAAAAAAGAAAATCACAAATTATATGCTAAGTATTGGTAGAATTTTTTTTTCATGAAAAAAAACAGACTGTCTTAATACAGCAGTCCTTGAAAATGAGAGTTATGACAAAATGTGTAACAATTGCTGTCAAAAAACAAAAAAAATCACAAATGATATCCAAGTATTTGTGGACATTTTTATTTTTCATTAAAGGGACTATTTGTAACTTTCAGAATTGCTTCTTAACAGCGACACCTGTGGCCGTGAAATCAACGAAAGTCAGCGTCGGGCTCGCGCTTGCTCGCTCTAAATAGACCTGAACGAGCATCGCTCAAAACAGTGAGGCGACACACGTCAGCTAAAACGACAATATCACTCTATATTTCAGCTGCTTGGCAGTAATGTTAGCTGACCAGACCAAGGTCTCTCCATGAACATGATTTAGATCTGATCCTAGTGTTGGCTTTTCCTGCCTCACCCTCCTGCGCCTGCAGGGAGACACCGGCAACCGGAGCCTCTCCTCCGCTGCCTGCTTGCATTCACTGACACAGCGCGCACCAACAGAGGTTTTCCGTGTCTTGTCAAGTGACGAGCCTCCGCTGAGAGAAACGTGAACCGTGACACCGGCACCCGGTGTCTCCCTGCGGGCGCAGGAGGGAGACGGTAACGTTTCTCTCTGGAGGAGCTGCAGCATTTATTGCTGCACAAACATCCACTGAACATTCACTAGATATTCTCAGAGCTAAACTAACTCTTCTGCAGTGTGGAGTGAGCGCGCGTTCACGTCTAGAGGTGGAGCGACTGCGCGAGAATGCGCGCTCTGTCTGAGTGAAGGCGAGCAGGCAGAGGAGACGAGGCTCCCGGCATACGCGAGCGCGCATGTGTGCCGACCCGCTACATTTATACGCTTACAAAGTTACAAACAGTCCCTTTAAGAAAACCAGAATAAAATAAATTTAAAAAGTAGCCGTGAAAGTGAGATTCATGACAAAATACGGAAAAATTGTTGTCAAAAAAACAAAAAAATCACAAATTATATGCTGAATATTTGTGAAATTCTTTTTTTTTAAAAACTAAATACAGTAGTCCTTGAAAACAAGTGTCATGACAAAATGTGGAACAATTGTTGTCAAAAAAACAAAAAAATCTAATTATATGCTAAGTATTTGTAGACTATTTTTCATGAAGAAAACAAGACAAAATGTGGAACAATTGTCAAAAAACAAAAAGAAAATCATAACTTATGTCCAAGTATTTTTGGATATTTTTGTTTTTCATTAAGAAAGCGAGACTAAAACTAAATTTCAAAAGTCCTTGAAAACAAGATTAATGACTAAATGTGAAACAATTGTTGTCAAAAAACAAAAAAAATCCCAAATTATATGCTTCTGATTGGTATACCGCTCAAAAAGGATCTCTTGACCTGTGGGACTTAAAGGTGCTGTAACCAAACATTAGTGGAGTTTATTGCCACCACCATAAAAGCTTCAAGTAAACATATTTAAAATCCTACAGTGGCTTTAAAACTGAATTTGAATGTTAACGTTTATACTGACGGCCTACTATTCACCTTTGTTTTTTCTTCCAAACAGAGAAACCATCAATTAAGTTCCCACATCCTTGTATTTATATTCACCCAACCTCTTTGAGTATTAAATGCATTTGTTTGTCAGTTGGCAAGCAGCATATTACAAATTATTTTGAGCCTTTGTTATTGCCTTTATTCACGATGGCGTTATTGACGTTTATTGGATTCACCCTTTAGCTTCTTGTTCTGAAGATCTTCATCTCATTTTTATTCATTGATCCTAGAGTTCTTCTTCTGATTCAGGTTGTTTTTTTTTTTTTTATAACTCTGGAGAAATAAATCTGCTCCAATTAGACACGACAGTATATCATCATATTGTTGTTGTTTTCAGATTCACACACATTGGCATGCACAGTTTAAGAAGGGAAGGGAGATCAAACACAATAAGATGTAGAAAATTGCATATTTGTGAGCATTTGCTGTGGTGCAATAAAAAAAGTAATACACTTCTAATAGCCTGCTGTCTCAGCAGCACCCACACAGTGAGGGGAGGATAGGGCAGGTGATGTAAATGGCTTCAGAGAGTTATTGCATTTTCATGTAAAGGTATGTTTTGAATTGTTCCACCTGTCTTCATCGAGAGTGACAGAGGAAGAGTTTATAGTATGTATTGATCCATTGGTACCAACCATGTCAAAGCTTGTCACAAAACGTTCCAAATTTACGTTAAATTTTCATGAGGAAAAACTGGCCATTTTGAAAGGGGTCCCTTGACCTCTGACCTACAGATATGTGAATGGGTTCTATGGGTACCCACGAGTCTCCCCTTTACAGACATGCCCACTTTATGATAATCACATGCAGTTTTGGGGCAAGTCATAGTCAAGTCAGCACACTGACACACTGACAGCTGTTGTTGCCTGTTGGGCTGCAGTTTGTCATGTTATGATTTGATCATATTTTTTATGCTAAATGCAGTACCTGTGAGGGTTTCTGGACAATATTTGTCATTGTTTTGTGTTAATTGATTTATAGTAATAAATATATACATATATTTGCATAAAGCAAGCATATTTGTGCATTCTTATGTTGATAAGAGTATTAAATACTTGACAAATCTCTTCTTAAGGTACTTTTTGAAAAAAAATAATTTGTGATTGATCATGATTAACTATTGACAATCGTGCGATTAATCGCAATTAAATATTTGAAT
Organism: Sebastiscus tertius; assembly: GCA_916701665.1. Taxonomy (NCBI): domain Eukaryota; kingdom Metazoa; phylum Chordata; class Actinopteri; order Perciformes; family Sebastidae; genus Sebastiscus; species Sebastiscus tertius. Next base: position 59,290 of record CAKAOH010040556.1, read on the forward strand.
TGATTGACAGCCCTAATCAAAACCAAACCTGATATTAGTGATACTTCATGTTAGCGTGGACAATTATTAAAATGCAAATCATTCCTCTAAGTGGCCACAGTGCTCACACTATACCACGTTACCATGTAAATGATGTTTTGATTAAATCTTTAATTGGCCATGTTTGACAGACATCATTGATGTGAGACGTGACTTATTTATTTATACCACTGAGCTAATAACGGCTGCTGTCATTTAAATTAAATTGTGCTGAACACTGTCCCGCTTGTATTGGCTCAAGCGAGAAAGGGAGTTTGAGTCCTGCGGGGTTCCTGTGAGACAGTCGAGAACTATTACACGGTGTTGTCAGGTTCAGTGACATACAGGGAAAAACCAAGCCCCAGGTGTGGATGGGAGTTGGGAGGAATCTCCGGACAGTCACTAAATAACCCACAGCAGCTCTAGAGTAATATATGATTACTGCTCGACATCAATTCTATTATCATAGGTCTGTTTTTTACAGCGTGGAGCCAGATCAGTAGACCTATAGCCAGCTGACAGAACAGACTCAACATTATCACATCAAATTTAGAAGCGTTGCTTAGTGTATTAAGATTCTCTTCAGCGGGGCTGGCTCTAGCCCTTTTGGTGCCCTCGGCGAAATTCGGATTTGGAGCCCCCCCCCCTGTTAAATTCATTAAGTTCAGTTTAGGGATGCTGATTTTTTATTTTTTTTTCTAACCGATAACGACCCTTGTTAACTTATTATTAACCGCTAACTGACAAGATCAGTGCGTTTCATGCAGTGCTGTGATTTTAGTGCTCAACAAGCCGACCAGCTGCAACGACAAGCCGATGCACAAACAGGTTAAATCCGTCATTTATCGCCAGCTGCGGTGTACGCGCAAAACAGTTCACCTGTCAGGGAAAGTTAGCAGCCACGATGCTGCGTACATTATCGTGGACACATGCAGCCACTTTCCCAGTAAAAGTCTCCACGGCATCGTTGCTGGTGGCTTCGTGCTCGCCGTTGTCACACACATACGGTCAGTTAGCCCGGCGTACCGTTAGCGAGTGTCCGGCTTGCCGCGTGTGTGTGACGGCGGTGAGTGTGGGGTTGTTGTTGGTGTTGTAGCTGTGAACGTCGCAGCGCAGTGTGTGTATAGTTTATTTGTCGGTGAATAAATGGTAAGTGACAAGCCGCTCCCTGAGTTTTTTATTATTTTTTTTATATTTCTTTTAACCAATTAATCGGCAAAAATGCTCAAAACGCGTTGCTAGCAAAACCATTGTTTTCCTATTCCTCTCTTGCACTGTGCGTCGCATTTTTCTGCCGTTTTTTTAGACGTGCATATAAATATTTAAATCATCTCAGCTTTTCAGCGCCAGGCACAGAATCGCACCGCTCGTCTATGTCACACTTTGCCCGGGCAGCCAATCAAATCAAGCAAAAGGCGAGCTTTACCACTTTCCCATTTCCTTCCAATTTTGATGTCTAGTTACTTAGCTGTTGGACTGTGAGAGAGCCACGCAGTATGTGAGAGGGAAGAGGGAATTCATACCTCGTGTCATGATAGTTTCAATTAGGCTATTCGTTTGTAGTCTTCAAACGAACTCCGGTGTGTTGGCCCGTTTAGTTCGGTTTGTGGAGGCTGATCTGAAAGCTGTCTTCGATGGAGGACTAAAGAACCGGACCAATACTGCCTGTAATGTGGCTGGTGTTGCTTCCAAATCTGATGTGGTTTGTTTGCACTGTGACAGTAAAACAAACCAACCACAGAATTATGTAACAGCAGATGTGGAATTTTAGCATTCTAAGGCTGAACGTCTATGAAATCCATCTGTTGATTGTGAAATGTCAAGGAAGCGATATTAAAATCGGTCTGGATAAATAGCTTAAATATATATATATATATATATATATATATATATATTCATGCAAGAACATGTGGTTACCATGGTAACATGTATCTGCGTTGATCTATCCTCACCCTGTAATACTACAATAATATTTTTTTCTCTAGTTTCTTTCTACCTGTTCATCATTATTAATACAATGCGGATGAGTTGCAATCTCGACCTCTGTGGAAACCCCTTATAGTGATCACTGTTACAGTGATCAACCGCTTATATGGATCAAAAAGCTTGGAACAAAACACTGTTTAAATAATTTGCTTATTGTAATCAAGGGTCTATTGTGGATATCAGAGGGTTAAATAGCATATCTGTGATTGTGCTTTTAGGGCCCCCAAAAAAGCACAGAATTGCCAAGATGCCTGTGCAAAAATGTCAGCAATGGATTAAAAAAAAAAGAAAAAACAGGACATTGTGTTATTTGCTACACACTCCAACTTGGTGCTCATGTAGCACTAGTCTGTGCCTCTCCAACTCCTCGTTCCACCCCAGCGTTTTTCTTTCCCTGAGACTGCTTGACACTTCCCTCTCTTGTTGTTGCGTGCTCGGCAAAAAACTCTTCAGCAGTTCATTCATTCAAGTATGCGTAAAGTGTGGCCTCGGATAAAGTGTTTTTGAGAATAATTGGTGGTCTTTTTTTTTTTTTTTTATGCTGCTTTGTCATCTCTACGAACATGCTTCAAAATAATTCCTGAGAAGGATGGGCTGCCGACGCCAACGGAGAACCATCGCTGAGTAGTTTCCACTGTTTGCTGAAGGACTTTTCATGCAACAAAGGGCTGAACGCTCTCTTGAGCAATTCTTTAACACTTTAGCATGCAGCGTCGGCGTCAAGCGCAATCGGCTGTTTGTCAATTGTTTAGAACTTAAATGTAAAGGTGACCTGACCTTTTTTTGACCGCGAAGATAGTCAGGATGCTGGCTCGGAGAGAGAAACTCAAATGTCTCAGAGTTCTTTAAAACAAGGTTGTATGGAAGCCGTGTTTCTCACAGGAGTGAAGTAAATTCATCTTCCTGGCAGATTCAAAAGGTCCCTTCGTTATTTTCCTCTGTTCTCCGCATAACAGCAGGGTAATACCGCTGTCCCCTCGCAGTGAATACATCAAACATGAAACAGTATAACTCCCCAACAATGCAACACTGCGTGCGGTTCACAGTTATTTGATCACAGCAACCTCCACTGAAAATGCTGTTGGCTGAAATGAGATGGCTTTTGTACTGCCGGCTATAGGAAACGCAAAGAATGAAAATGTGACGAGAGAGAGAAAATGAAATGAAAAGGGCACTTGGCAGGGGATGCTGTGTCTGTACTGCTGCATTCCTATTCAGTCAGCCTGTCCATACTTTGTGCCTGTGCATTAATAGTCTGTGCATTAAAAAAAAGGTCTGCATATTTGGCTTTGATACCCCTTTGGCTGATTTTTTTTTTTTTGCTCGGGTTATCATGGTAATGCTCTTTGACAGAGCCGTAACACAAGGCTGCTGGATCAAAAGGCATTTTGTTTTCTTTTCATCTCTTGTACTCTCAGCCAAGACTTCATCGAACAAGAGAGTAAGAGAGAGAGAGAGACAGACAGAGGGAGACAGCGGTAGAAAAACAGAGCGGATGACAGGGTGGCTGACAGGCAGGTAGTGGAGCAGCCTGAAGTCCTCGACTCGCCCTGTAAATATCTGGGACGTTGCTCATCAACGCATTAATTTCTCTCCTCATGCAGGAGGAGTTCTTCCATTAGCTCATACATAAGTATTTTGGATGGCGACTTGCAGATGATTAATTCCCTCGCATCAAATCGGGCCGCCTCTCACGGTATGAGTCTTCCTCTCTTGTGAAGATCATATTTCTGTCTCATCTTTCATCTCATCATCAACGCTGTACCGTGATGGATGCAGGGTGTAAGTGCTAGTGTGTGTATATATATATATGTGTGTTTGTGGTGCTCCTGCTGGCTCAGTTGGCAAAGGCGCATATTAATGTATGTAACAGCGACACTCTCACTTTTATTGATAACTGGCTGTTAAAGACTGAAATAATACGTGTTAGCCACATATATTATGACATAGACGATTTCCTGGAAATGAAATCAAATTATTAATAGATAAAATATCCACGTGGCTAATTCAGAGAATGTAATGACTGAAAAATTAAGGCAAGTCATTATCACACCTCTTTTGTCATGGCGATCGCAAAGTTAATAGTAGAAATATGAGGTCAGTGCTTTAACAGATGATCGGACATTGCGGTGCAGCCGTGGATGGATTACTGAACAGGCCTACTGGGTACAGGAGCAGGGGCTCAAAGTGTTAGGGCCCCTCTAAAAAACAACACCTACAAAATGTCCCCCAAAGAGACTGAAAATTAAATGACCACATAGAAACATAAAATGACTACAAAGAGATGCAAAACAGCTGTAAGGAGACACAAAAAGACCCAACATGACTACAAATAGACACAAAATGGCCACACAGGGACACAAAATGATTACAAAGTAATGCAAAATCACTACAGAGACAAAATATAACTACAAAGAGACAGAAAATGGCCACAAAGAGCCACACAATGACTACAAAGACATGAAAAATTACTACAAAGAGACACAAAATTGCCACTGAGACACAAAGCAACAAAAAAGAAACACAAAAGACTACAAAGAGATAATAAATGGCCACAGAGAGACAAAAAGCAACTACACAGAGACACTAAATGGCCACAAAGAGACACAATATGGCCACAAAGAGACACAAAAGGACCACAAAGAGACACATAATGATTACAAAGAGACCCAAAATTGCCACAGAGACACAAAGTAACCACAAAATGACTACAAAGAGACAAGAAATGGCCACAAAGAGACACAAAATGATTACAAAGAGACACAATATGACTCCAAAGACGTACAAAATGGCCACAAAGAGATACCAAGCAACTACAAAGAGACACAAAATGACTACAAAGAGACACAAAATGGCCACAGAGTGACATAAAGTGGCCACAACAAGACACAAGCAGCTACAAAGAGACACAAATGACTACAAAGAAACACAAAATGGCAAAAGACAGACACAAAGCAACTACTAAGATACTCAAAATGACCACAAAGAGACACAAAACCACTGACAGATATGTAACATCTACAAAGAGACACAAAAAAATGGCAAAAAGAGGTTAAACAACCTATATAAATCTGTGTGTCTTGCTCCTACGTAGGAGAGGTGGTGGGGCCTTTTGCATGACTGTACCCAGGGACCCATTGTCTCATAATCCACCCACGAGTCCAGCAAAAGTTCACCCGTCTTGCTGGGTGACCCCTTTTTTTTTTTTTGCCAGAGCCCCCTTTGCTTGCTTATGTTTTAAGTTGTTGTTTTTAATAATGGCCATCAATAGAATTGACTCACAGGCCTGGTGTCCCTACATGACATAGATAGATATGATATCTCATTGCTCTTGGAACACCACAACAAAACAGAACTTTATTTTTTTTTTTTCCTTACAGTATATGGAACATGTTCACATATTGTTCCACAGTTACTAACTATGTTTCATTTAAACTACACAATCTGACTGAACTGTAGCTCTGCCCTGCAGTAGCAGCTTCCATATCTTTACGATCATGGGACTTAATAATAAGAGAGCTTTGTAAGTGGCCTCTGTTTCAGAAGACTAAAACCCCTCGCCACCCACTGACCTTCCTGAAAGACCCCATAAGGTTAATCCCCAGGCAAATAATTGAATCTTGACCTGGCTATTATTATCTCCCTCTAACCGTTCCACTCTGCAGGAAGCTGACCTCGTAAAAGCCCCAGGGCCTCCGTCTGGTTCACCACCAACCCCCCCACCCCGCAATAAAGGACAGACACACACACATGTGCACGAACACTTCCGTTCTTGTACGACTACACCGATACAGACAGCTACAAACATACGTATTTGTCCACATACTAGCAACCGCCTACAGGCAGATCGAACGAGGGGTGAAATACAAACCTATATAACACAGGTAACAAGGTGACAATGACACACACACACACACACACACACTCACACAGAGGATGTACTGTACACCAACCCGTACACACACAGTTTTTCTGGATGGGAGGAGCGCACCATCGTCTGCCAGTGGGTGGTAAAAGCTGTGTCTAAAGCGATCTCACAGACCCATGACGGCGGGGAGAATGAAATCACACCTGGCACAGCCCGCCTACTGATCAAGCCTCAACACACACACACACACACACACACACACACACACAGACACACACACACACACACACAGGTTTTTTTTTTTTAAAACACAATTAAAAAGTACACTTGAGTAGTCAAAGTGCGCTTTGCCGAACTTAATGTCTTGCACATTCACCACACAAACGCGCATTAGACACCGTATGCACATGTCTTCTGGTGGTCATGGTCTTCACGGTCTTCTGGCTTTAGTAATTAATTTCCCCTCAATCCTTAGGGAGAGAGGAAGTGCATGTTTGAGGTCTCTCTAGAAACATTAAATAAGGAAAAGAAACAAATGTGAGGAAAAAGTGCAGCTCGGGCCTCACGCACAACCATGCCCGCTCACATTAGCGTACAACGCCACACATGCATACTGTATAGGTATCACAATAACTGTAAGCTTGAGGGAACACTATTGTGATATACATTCACATCAGTGGCCGGTTGGAGACAGTTTGCATTCTTAAGTACGCTTTTTTCAATCGACAACAACTGCTAACACACAGTAGCGCTGTAAGACTGCACTGTGCAATGTGAATGCATCATGGAAGGTGAAAAGCCACCTGCTTTTTATGATTACTGTAAAGCTACTGATCTCAGTAGCATAACCAGAGGTCATTTACCATCCTGCAGTGAATCTGTGACAAATCATTCCATGCATTCTAGGTAGGTATGCTAATATTTCAAAAAAAGTACTTGCTCCCGCACACACTTTTCTCTGCTTTATTCGTCAACGTTTCGGTCAACAAGGACCTTCATCAGGACATTAAGAAATGCTAATGGATGCTAATATTGACATTTTTTCGGAACCGATAAACGACCCTCGTTATCGATTATTAACGGCCAACCGACAAGATTTTTGCTTTGCATGCAGGGGTGTGCCAGCTGCAGTGTATGAGCACAACAGACAACGGAGTCCCCAGTTCACCGCCAGCAGAGTTACTGTAACAGCCACGGAGCTGCGTGTAGTGCCGCGTGTAGTGCTGCGGACATGCGGCCACTTTCCCAATAAAAGTCTCCACCACACATTTAGTTTAGTTTAGTAGATTGCCAGCTGTGTGTCTGCCCGGCGTAATGATATTTGTGCTACGTTCTCTAGTGCTGCCAGAGGCTACGTGCTCGCCGCCGCCGCCGCCACACACATACGCTCTGTCAGCGCGGCGTAAGTTTAGCAAGTGACCAACAGACCGTTTTTGTGTGTGGCGGTGTTGAATGTGGGTTGTCGGAGGCGTTATAGCTGTGGACGTAGCTGTAGCGGTGTTTGTACAGTTTATTTGTCGGTGAATGCATGCTACGAGGCTACAACCCCTCAGCTCCGCTCCGCTCAAGTGAGCTCAA
>CAKAOH010040556.1:66759-97112 GCA_916701665.1 Sebastiscus tertius
AGAAATGCTAATGGATGCTATTATTGTCATTTTTTCGGAACCGATAAACGACCCTCGTTATCGATTATTAACTACCAACCGACAAGATTTTTGCCTTGCATGCTGGGGTGTGCCAGCTGCAGTGTATGAGCACAACAGACAACGGAGTCCCCAGTTCACCGCCAGCAGAGTTACTGCTGGCTGCTCTGTCAGCGCGGCGTAAGTTTAGCGAGTGACCAACAGACCGTTTTTGTGTGTGACGCGGTGAATGTGGGTTGTCGGTGGCGTTATAGCTGTGGACGTAGCTGTAGCGGTGTTTGTACAGTTTATTTGTCGGTGAATGCATGCTACGAGGCTACAACCCCTCAGCTCCGCTCCGCTCAAGTGAGCTCAAGACCGGAGTCAACTTCCTGTTTCCTGCAACTCCGGCTCAGACTCTCTTAAGGTGGACCAGCTTTCTCCTTAAAGTGACGAGCCACCCCTCAGAGTTTTGCTCAGCTTTTTTATTAATTATTAATATTTCTTTTAACCGTTTAACTGATAACGTTAATTGGTTAAAATGCTTAATGTCGGTTAACGGTTTATTATTAACATCCCTGATTCTAGGTGTAAAAGGAGCTTGATTGTGTTGACACTGAGCTGTCAAGGTTGAAGAAACACCACCATTTTATGTGTTAATTGGGTGCTAGGTCACTACTTTCTACCACGGCCACTTCAGTGTGCAATTTCTCCACTCGAAATGCTGTGATTACTTTGATCGGTACCAGTAAAGTCAAAATGGCTTCTGCTGCCCTGTAAATGGGGGCATTGGTTTAAGTTGATGGATCAGATTAGCTTCGAATGAGCTAGTGCTGACCTTCTGATCCAAGGTGTGGTGGATCTAAACCTTGCCAGGAAAAAGCTGTGTCTGCTATACAGCACCTTAATGTTTGACCACCTTGATTTTTGGTTGGACCGAAGAGGGCCAGCCCTACAAACGCAAAAGTTTGTCACTGAGTGAGTGACTGACTGAGTGATGAAGTTACACGATTGGTCGGCCAAGTGTTGGAGTTCCCTCATTGGCCGTTGCTCTTTCAGGCGGGAACAGTCCTTTATGCAAATGAGCCCGTCCAGCGTGACGCGTCCGGCTCACCAAACTTGGACCAAGCTGTCAAACTAGGTGATCTAGTTCTAAAATGAAATGAGACTCAGCAGCGGCATAGCCTATCTCTTGCTTACATTGTTTTCTGTAGTAGATTTTGGTGTATTGTTTAGACGGAATAACGGAAAGTTTACGAGCAGGCCGCATGTTGTTTCCTGCATGCAGAAAACCAGGGACCAATCAGGTGCATTCCATGATAGGGTACGTCACCACTTGAACATTGAGTTGAGTAGAGTGGCGCGTCCCCCAAGTGTCTTCGCCGGACCTGGTGGACATGGACCGCTGGATTTAACATTATAAACATGACCACTGACTATTTGTATAACAATTTAGCCCCAAATTCACAGCCATATACTCGGTTTTGACGGAGTCTTGTTTTTCACATTTTGTGACTTTACACCAGAAATTAAAATAGATTTAATTATTTGAATTTGAGAGGGAGAGAGAAACACTGGCATGGACATTTTCAAATGGGTGCCTTGACCTCTGACCTCAAGATATGTGAATGAAAATGGGTTCTATGGGTACCCATGAGTCTCCCCTTTACAGACATGCCCACTTTATGATAATCACATGCAGTTTGGGGCAAGTCATAGTCAAGTCATCACACTGACACACTGACAGCTGTTGTTGCCTGTTGGGCTTGAGTTGCCATGTTATGATTTGAGCAAATTTTTATGCTAAATGCAGTACCTGTGAAGGGTTCTGGACAATATTTGTCATTGTTTTGTGTTTTGATTTCCAATAATAAATACATACATACATTTGCATAAAGCAGCATATTTGCCCACACCCATGTTGATAAGAGTATGAAATACTTGTCAAATCTTTAAGGTACATTTTGAACAGATAATAAATGTGCGTTTAATTTGCGATTAATTTAGATTAACCATGGACAATCATGCAATTCAATATTTGAACCGATTGACAGCCATAGATTTATTTTATTGTCGGTAAGCTACATGCCGAAGCTGTGTGGCATACCCCAGTGGTCATGACCATATAACAACTTCTGTTCTGACATACGATCCAATAAATGAATGTCAGAGGCGAAATTCTATCATGAGAAATGATAGTAGAGTTCAGAGACAGAACTGTGAAGAGGTATGGACCACCTGGGGAAAGGCCTCTAGCAGTTTCTGTGTCAGTATTTCAGAAGAACCCAGCGGTATTAGACAGTTGGAAATGGAAAAGAAAAATACGGAACTACCCGGGCCCTTCCTGGTAGTCCATCCAACCTAAGCAGCCAGCCAAGTATGGTAACCCAAGAATCCAAGGGGCTTACTGTCAGGACTACAGAGCTGCTTGGCTGCCATGGGATATGTTGCTGGAACAACCACAGTGAGCGTATCACTTTATGAATCTAGGCTGTACTACAGAGTGGCCAGAAGGCCACTTCCTGAAGCGGAGGTAAAGGACCTGGACTTTGCCTGGACTTGGCAAAAAAGGCACTTGAGATACTCTTGAGGAGAGCAAGAGGCAGAAGAGTCTTTGTGATGAAATGGAAACTGTACTCTCAGTCATAAAACAAAGCTCTCTGTGTGGCAGAAACTGGGCACAGCTCATTACCCATCTAATAGCACCCCTACTGCGAAGCATGGTTGTGGCAGCGTCATGCTGTGGAGGGGAGCAGAAGGGACCGGGAGACTTGTAAGGATGGGGGGGAACAATCAATGGAACCAAACGAACTAATTTTCTCAGAGAACTTACCTCCGAGTGCCAAAAACCAAGGATGGGCCACTTATGTTCTGACAGCCAAATCGGCGCTGGAATTGCTTCAGAAGGGGGCTGCCAAACCTTGTAGCAACCCAGTAAAGGATAGAACTGAAATCCATTGAAAATGATGCTTTATGACTTGACAATGTGACTGAGCTCCAGCTTCCTACTAGGAATTGAGGGAATTCCAAAATCTTGATGGTTCGTGCACAGAGTATTTGGTTCAAACTGAATACTCATGTAAATTAAATGTCTTTATTTCAGACAGTCTGTTGGTTGGTTGATCAGTCCAACACTTGCACCAATTGGATGGATTGGTGTACAACATTCATGGGCCCAGGAGAGTAAAGCCTACCGACTTTGGTGATCCCTTTACAGCCACCATGGAGTTGTCATTTCTTTTTTTTTTTTGTGAAATGTCTACACAACTATTGGATGGATTGCCATGAAATTTGGTACAAGTACCTTATGGTGCCCAGAGGAGGATTGCTACTGACTTTGGTGATCATCTGACCGACTGTAGCGCTACCAGCCGGTCAAAGTTTTAACTTATCTAGTAAAATATCCCCATCTACTCGATGGATCGGCACTATATTTTGTATAGACATTCATGGTCCCAAGAAGTTATAGCCTACTAGGGTTGGGCGATTGGACAAATATATCAGCAATTGGCAATTGGCTGAGTACATTGCCGGTTGGGTTTTTTTGGGGGGCGATTTTTTGGGACGATGTTTGTCATTTTATTTTGCTAATTTAATGGTCTGCATCCGAAGAACGAGAGCCACACACACACATCTGCATGAATATATCAGCAATTGCCGATTGTTGAGCTGACGATTGCTGGTTGTAAAATTTGAACATATCACCCAACCCTAAAGCCTACTGACTAGGCATGGGTGTTGTTTAAAAAGTTACGATGCAAGTACCAATACCAGTACCCTTAAAGCGATACCTATACCGATAGAGTACTTTATTCGATACCCATCATGTGAATGGAAGCTGTGTATGTGTCCTAGGGATGCACAGATACCAGATCGCAGATCAGGTCAATGGTGACTCAAATAGCTGGATCGGACATCTGTGACAAGGGGGTCGATCTATTCAATTCAAATCTATGTTTATATACTATTTACATTATAGACTGTAATTGTAATTCCTGTGAAATTCCAAGTTGCTGGTGCACTGAGGCACTAGCTTGGCTATAGACTCAGGCTTGTTGGAACACTTCACAGACTGCACAGTTTATAAAAAAATCTCACTTTAGTCCTTTCTGAACTAAGACTCTAATACCATAAAATGCAGAAAATGTCAAGGATGTTGAATACTGAGACCACAGACTTTGCATTTTGCACCTCGTTATTCAGTTTGGCATTTTTTTGACATTTACCCTTAGAAACAGAAGTAAAGTGACAGGGGATAAGCTCTGTGTTATGTCTAAGCTAAGATCAAATCAGACTGCAAAAGATGATGTCAGCATTCTATTGGAAAAGCAGTGCAAACACAGTCATTAATGTTCAAATAAACACACTTACACAGATACATATGCGTTTATAGGACAAATTCAGTATATACAGTATGTAGGTATATATAGGCATGTATAAAAAATAGGGCTGGGACGATACATCTATCTCCCAATTCAACACTATCACGATACTTGGGTGCCAATTCAATATGTATGGCAACTTTCAAGCATTGCGATTCTACAAGTATTGTGATTCGATATTACGATTTATTGCGATTTTTGTTAAGTTTTTTTTAACACTAGACCATGGGAAAAAATTGAATCATTCACTTCTAGGAACTTTTACTTTGGAAAATATCTAAATTGATACAGCAAAAATGTTTGATTTTTTAATTTATAAAAATGATATAAAATCATCATTTTTCAAACAGGTTTAACAACCGTGCTATTGCCAGTAGAATGAAGGGAAGACATTACACTGACAGCTATTTGTTTCACTAAATGGTAGCCATATTTGTTTCACTGTATATGATTTATGTGGTAAACCCCTGACCCGGTAAACCCATAAACTGTTGAACTAGAAACAAAAACGAACTCAACTGACCAGTGGGGAAAAATGGAAACCATATAGTGTAGTGTACGGTGTATATCATTATCCATTATTGTCATTAATCATCCTTTACCCTCATGTATTCTCCTCAGGTATCATCAGGAGACAAGCAGAGGTGGAAATACAAATTAGACTATCAAAGACCGGGTAAAACCAAACGCTCTCACTGCGTCGTCATTTATACAGTCTCTTCATCCTAATTGCAACAAATGGCTTACCAACCTCTGTAAATATTTTAAGACCATTATTCGTTGCAATCGTATTTGTACTTCGAGTGCAAGCAGACGATTCATGAATGTATTTACAGCACGTTCACAGAGGATTAGAAATATCCTTCAAAGTTAAAGCTGGAAGCTGGTTTAGAAAAGTGTAATGGATGTTTGTGCATGATGGAGAGTTTCCACTTTGGAGCAACGGCTAGGAAATCATAAACAACCATACAAGACATGCTAAGCAAATACACTAACAAATCATTATACTGTGAAACAGGAGTACAGTTCAGAGCAGAAAACTCATTCATAAACCCCCCTCAGCATTTAAGCATTATTTGTTGATGATCAACTAATAACAACTACTGCTAATAATTGCATTGTTTATGAACAACTTGATTATACATTAGGGATGCAAATGAATACAAATGCATTATTCAGATATGAATAGATAATGCGCTCTGAACAGATTAAATCGGCATCTAAAGTGGTGCAGTATTTTCATTTCATTCTGTCACATGATTGTCACAATTTGCCACAATGTCACACCACTTCTTCATAAGGCCTTTACAAACCCGGGGCATGACGGATAAACGACATGAATATGTGAAATACTCAATCAAAACTATTCATACCGGTAGCGATGCAAATTTGTGACGGTTGCAGGACCAACTACCAGAATCCTACTGACCCAGAGCAGTGTCTGGCAGTCTGTCTGAGGTAAATTGTTATACTGCCTCTGGTAAACAGTTACTCAGTGAATATATCTAGGGCTTTTATTGCGAAAGGTCAGAATGGAAGGAGTGGATCTGGTCCGCGATGCCTTTGTCATGGTTGAAAGGAGAAATAATGTTTGCCATCTGGGTTCGGACTACGGAGCCTCCGTGTTGTTGTACACTGTAGGTATTGAATATGTCCGTTGATGCCTTTATTTGCGGTGCGAACGTTCAGAAAAATCAGCCTCGCTCTGGGAAAACAATTGTTGTTTTTTCACCACGTAATATTTGCGTTCCGTACGTAACCTTCAGCAACACAAGACTGAAACTAAAGCTGGCAGTAGGCTGTGTAGTCTAACTTTTTAGGTTAGTTTGTCATGTATCTTACTTGTAAACTGATCAGCTGGCTGAGACAAAGACCCCCCTTACCAGCCCTGACGTTACCTGCAGCAGTGAGTGACATCAGCAGAGGACAGGAGGAAGGACTGATACTGACTGATGGAGGAAAGAGGACAGTAGGAAGGACTGTTACTGACTGATGGAGGAGAGAGGACAGGAGGAAGGGCTCATACTGACTGATGGAGGAGAGAGGACAGGAGGAAGGACTGTTACTGACTGATGGAGGAGAGAGGACAGGAGGAAGGACTGTTACTGACTGATGGAGGAGAGAGGATGGGAGGAAGGACTGTTACTAACTGATGGAGGAGAGAGGACGAAAGGAAGGACTGTTACTGACTGATGGAGGAGAGAGGACAGGAGGAAGGACTGTTACTGACTGATGGAGGAGAGAGGACAGAAGACAGGAGGAAGGACTGTTACTGACTAATGGAGGAAAGAGGGCAGAAGACAGGAGGAAGGACTTACTGACTGATGGAGGAGAGAGGACAGGAGGAAGGACTGATACTGACTGATGGAGTATAGAGAACAGTAGGAAGGACTGTTGCTGACTGATGGAGGAGAGGACAGGAGGATGGCTGATACTGACTGATGGAGTATAGAGGACAGTAGGAAAGACTGTTGATGTATATTTTCATCATTCAAGTTTTGGTAAAATTGTTATAATATCGCACCGAGATCGTGAACCCAATATCGTGTATCTTATCATGAGCTGAGTGGATCATCACACCCCTACTGATGAGTCAAAATGTTAATTTCGGACACTGGTACAAAGAGCTGCTTGTTAGCATCGTCATTCTGAGCATGTTAGCATGTTGACATTAGCATTTAGCTCAAAGTACAAAGAGCTGCTAACATGGCTGTAGAGTCTAAGCCCTTTTCTGAAATAAACAGATAAAGATAGTAGCTTTGTGTTATTGTGTTACTGTATTATTGTCTATTGTGCATATTAATGACATGGAATGTAATAATAAGTGAAGTACAAAAGCATAATTATATGCCATAAACCTATAAACTAAACTCATTATTCATCATTTTTATTCTTCAATTTATTGAAGCCTCCTTTGGCTAATGCGGTGCTTACAGTGAGTAATCATTGCCAACCCGGAGACTGTGTCAGCATTGAAAATTGGAGTCGCATGGAATCACATATCTCATCATTGACATCCAAGCGGCACATTCACATCAGAACAATAAGTACTCTTCACACATAATGTAGTCAACACTTGCCTTGAAATTCAAACACACACACACATATCATTGTGTTTGCGCACATCATGAATGCCCTTCTATTTCAACCTTTCAAATACGATTCTCCAAAATAAGCTATATATATATATATATATATAATAGCCTATCCAAGAAAATTGATTGGTCCTACAGCAGCGTTAATGGCTAGATATTGCAATTGAATTACGTGGATAAGGACGGCATTATGTGTCTTTTGTGAGGAATGAGATACTTAATTCCTTTTGGCTGCTGGTCATTTAATTCAGTCTGCAGAAAGAGGAAATGATTTCATTATGTAAAAAAAAAATGACACGGCACCTGAACTGAGATCATTGCAGGAATAATTCCAAGTAGACAGGGCTGTTATTTTTACTCTTCAGATAGCGTGGAAATGTATATTATTTATTGCTGTGTAAAAAAGAACGGGGGTGGGGGGAGATAGAAAGAAGTGTCTTATACTGTCCATAAAGAATGATACCCAGCACCACTGGGAGCCCCTACAGAAGTCAGCAGTCACATTATCTCCCATAATTCATAAAACTCTGCTGCTTTGAAGTGCTGCCACCTGTTTTTTTTTTTTTCTCCCCCGGTGCACTTCCCTCCCCGTCGTCTTCATCCTCCTCCTCCCTCCACCTCCTTCCTCCGGGGACTGTAGCTTTAATGTCCTGTCTCATCTCTCAGGGTTCGGATGCGCTCCTGCATTTGGTATTCACCGTGAAACCGATCGCCCACGTGTGCCGACCTTGCGGCGGACCTGCTCCGCCTGGTAAGGCGGTCTGGCCTCGCCTGGAATGCCAAGCACTGCAGGCGACGTGTGACCCTGGGAGGTGTTGTTTCAGAGGAAAATAATATCTGCATGTTTTTGTGTGTGCTTCCCCCCCCACCGAAAAGCGCCTCTGCCATTGAACTGTTCGCCACGGTTCATCACTTTGGCCCGACTTAAATATTAAATATTGGACAGTGCTGGGATTTCGATCGGCTTATTTGCATCGCAGCCGTGGTCGGTAACAGCAGATCTGAAAATAATTGCTCTCCTAAATGTCACTGCGGTTGTAGTATCAGAATTGAATGAACTAGGTAACCTATTCCCCAATTCAATATAAATAATCGGATATTAAAATTCTACAGTGTGAAAATACGCACCCATCGTGGTGTTACACAGTGTGCAGAGTGATGTAATGGGTCAATAACACTCCAAGGATTCTCGGAAACCAGTGGATGCATCACTGCTGCATTTCTCTGCACACATGAAATTACTATGCACAAATTGTTTGGAGCTTTGCTAGCAGCATGGCTCTAGGAATGGATTGGCGTGAAATTTGGTACCTGGGAAACGCTCTACCCGCTCAACATCGGCATGGTAGCGTTGTCATGTTGAGCTTGATGGTAGCATGTTGCTCAAAGCACTGCTGTGCCTAAGTGTAAGTGTAAGTGCAACCCCACGATTTCCATAATGCAACTCAATGACAAGACAAACTCCCCTGTCTTCTAAATGCCCACCACTTTCAAATTGAAAGTCTGGTAAGCCCAAGTTGAGATAACTTTTTCAAACTTTAGACATCATACTATTCTTTTCACAGGCTGAAATTCCTGAGACAAGTAAACTCAACTTATACCCCCTTTCGCACCAAGGTTGAGAGGTGGGTCAGACCAGGGTCAGACCAGGGTCGACTTCGATGTGAATGGCGCGCACCAGGTTCGCTGACAACTGGTGCGGGACAAATCGATTTGGTTGCAAATGGGGGCGCACAGTCGTGACGTAACTGTCACAGGTCGCTTAAACAAACGGTGTTTAAAGGAGCAGGAATATTTTCAGATACATTGGAGGTGAACAACGGGCGATTTGAACGACACGGATATGTGGCAAGACATCGAGGTTCTCATGGCCGTCCGAGGTGAGGAAGGAATTAAGCGGTAGATACAAGGACGGTGGGGGACAATGTAGTATACACAAACATAGTAAGACTACTGAATGGAAGAGGCATGCGCCATAGCCTGCACAGAAACACAACGTGTAAGCCGACCACCTCGCGGTACAGCCGGCTGTGAGCGCATCTGTTTTTAAAGTGTGTTTGCACATTTTCTATTTGAAACGTTCCTTTTTTTTTTTTTTTTCTTTTTTTTTTTTTAATTTTACAAATAAATCTGCAAAAATATCAATCTGTTGCCTGTTCAATCTGTTAGGAAGTAACTAACCCAGTCCCAGTTCATTAAATTATCAAGCAATTAGCACACTTCATGAAATATAAACCCACTTTATTACATTTGGACACGCTCTTACATTATCCAACAGTTGCCACATACTCAGCTAATAACGTTAATAGCCTTACTATATGTAGCACATCTTTGCTGGGATGGTGGAGTTGAGTGAAATATGCATTTCAGTCTTCAGAGGTTTCTGTTATCCTTTTGTAGATGTAACCTCTATTATCATATTAGATAGCACTATGTAGTCTAATATATGATAAATGGGTACTGTAGATAGGCGAGTGTTGCTTGACACATACTGTAAATCTGTATGTTGTCTGTATGTTTTTGCATACATTACAGCTCTGCATAACATATTTTAACATTTTATAAAGGTCTAAATGCTGCATATACTATATCTACACCATATTATCCCAAAAAACATGCAGACATTTTACATTTTTGCACACATTGATGATGCAACTATCATCTCCTCGCTCTATAATCCTCTAGAGGTTTAACCCCCCCCCCCCACCCGTTTGTATAGCACCTGAGCTAATTGGTATGCATTGCTACCATGTATGACCCAGGTCGTATCTGAATTGTCATGACCAGAGATTAACCCGTGTTGACTGGTTTGGTTTTAATCGACAAAAGGAGGGTTGAACATGGGTCAGACAACCCTGGTCCAACCCTGGTCATTGGTGTGAAAGGGGTATTAATATAAAAAAAATTGGTGGAGTGCCCCTTTAACATCCGCATGTTAGATTCGCCATTGTCATTCTGACGTTAGCATTTAGCTCAAAGCACTGCTATGCCTCGGTACGGCCTCAATTATCCGCTAGCACGTCCGTAGCCTCTTCACTCTCGCTGCTATTTGCCCTCTGCTGCATCTGCCAGACAACTATTTGCCTCCGAAATGGGACCAACGGCAAGACACCTCCGCAAACTGCAGCTCCATTACCAGCTATTTGGAGCCGACCGCCAAACACCTCATCATCGTCGCTGCCCTAACTGTGATTAATGTGCTCTGCCCTGCTGGGGTTAAAACAACCGCAGCGCGCGCCGTTTATTGGCTTCCCCTATGTGTTTGTTGACAAGCTGTCTGGGACACACTTAACATATCATCCGGCATGAAAAGGGGAGGTGGCATGGCAGCTACTTTCGGGGTCGAGAGGTCAGCTTATTACATTGCCATCTTTTAACAATGGAGCTTCCTGCAACAGACGGAGTCGACGGCCATGGGAAGCTTCATCATGCGCGTGGCTTCATGGGATACCGCAGCATCGACGGCAGTTGCGGAGAGACGTGACGCCCCCGGCAGCCAATCGGGGAGGGAGAGGAATGCAGGGATGGTAATCAGAAACACATGCTGGTGAGTGAGAGGGCCCTGTCTGCTGAGGGAGGATACCAAGAGACAAACATAGCTCCACACTCGGACGCACACACACAAACTCGGATACACACAAAGGACCTTTGTGAAAACATACCTAAACAGGGAGATGTGGGACATGTCATTTATTCTGCCTCGGTCCTGCTCCCCCTTCTCAGCAGGATTTCGGAAAGGGAGAAAGGGGAGCAGAGCCGGCTTGCTCAAGGTTTAGCAATAAGGAGCAGTCAAAAATGATAAAGTACGCTTACATGTTCATTTGACATTAAGAATAGTAGCTGGTTCTCCCTCGCTGTAGCCGCAGCTCCAGCCATCCTCGCCCTCAACAAACCGCGGGGCCTGTGCTATATATACAGGCAGGAGAAACACTGCAAAAAAAGGCCCGGTCATCAGTCATTTCCCTCGTGATGGAACCTTTGGCATGTGTAACAGCGTTAAGACGGTGCTTACACGCTGGCTTTATGCGCTGACAACAAAAGCAAATTGCCTGAATAATGCACTAGCAATAACAGTTTAATTATTATATCACAATGGTAAGATTATATGAGTAAAAGCCACTCAATAAATACACAAAAAAAGTCACATAAACAAAACCGGGGGTGAGTTGTATTTCTTTTTTTAATTCCATTTTTGTGCGTTTATCACCTACTGTAAATGGTTATTTATAGCGCTATGCAGCCCTTTCCAAAATTGGACACAGCTAATTTTATTTCCCGGGCTACTGAGCTTAACGATAAAGCGCGCCTGGAATTTATGGTGGTTTTCACTGGCTAACCAGGCCGGTCCAATAGCGGTATCAATCAGGGAGGAAAGTGCTGGGAGGCCAGCGCTTTGTGGAATTAAGACTCTGCTCCTGGCTGCCCAGTGTAGAGATGCAATTACATCCCAGCCATTCTGTTAGCTAGGCCTCTGCCATTCTCTCTCTGCACCCAAACAAATTTGAATTTTTAAAAATCTATTTCGGTACCGGAATGTCACATTATTTGTTTTTTTTACTATGGATCCAATTTCCTCTGAATACTTCTGCTACATAAACAAGTTCCTGATGGCTGAATGTGCTTGCATGGGTGGTATTTAATTGTTCTGCTCAGGTGGGCTGAGAGCAGTGTGTTAAAAGCTCTTTTTAGTCCTTTATAATACGTGACATTGCTGCCTCCATCAAGTTGTTAAAGTGATGGCTTCCAGTCATTCAGACTTAGGTGACAAACATGTTCTTTTACAGCTTTATTCAGAACATGACAGGATAAAAACTAGGACTGTCACTCAATTCAAATATTTAATCGCAAATTAATCACACATTTTTTTAATCTGTTCAAAATGTACCTTAGAGGGAGATTTGTCAAGTATTTAATAGTCTTATCAACTAGAAATCAATTACCAACGCAAAACCATGTCAAATATCGTCGAGAAACCCTCACAGGTACTGCATTTAGCATAAAACATATGCTCAAATCATAACATGGCAAACTGCAGCCCGACAGGCAACAACAGCTGTCAGTGTGTCAGTGTGCTGACTTGACTATGACTTGCCCTAAACTGCATGTGATTATCATAAAGTGGGCATGTCTGTAAAGGGGAGACTCGTGGGTACCCATAGAACCCATTTTCATTCACATATCTTGAGGTCAGAGGTCAAGGGAACTCTTTGAAAATGTCAATGCAAGCTTTTCCTTGCCAACATTTATTATAAGTTTGGAGTGTTATTTAGCCTCCTTCGCGACAAGCTAGTATGACATGGTTGGTACCAATGGATTCCTCAGTTTCACATGATACCAGCATCTTCTAGCTTTAAAACTGAGCCCGCTACTACCTAAAAACTGCAAGTAGCGTTATTATGTTAAAGAAATTAGTGGCGTTAAAACAAATTTCAGATATTATCGCGTTAACTTTGACAACACTAACTCCAGAGTTATTTGGTTCAGGTGCGCAGGAGGGAGCGCTAGCATTGCTAGATAACAGCGGGGAGTTGAAGCGTGTAATGGTACGGAGGAAGAAGAGTGTATCTGTTTTTCTCTGAAGTTAAATCCGAGACGGATTTTAAAACTTATTTTGCTATTGAAGCCTTATTTAATGACCATGGTGAGCTTGAAGTATGTCCGCTCCTACTTCTCTTCTAGCGAACCTCCTATTGAATGTTTTCATCAATTTTGTCATTTATTAGGAAGAGAATTATTTAATTCATGGTTTATTTGATAGGGTCAGATACAGTAAACATAGACAAATTGAAATCAGTTATCCAATGCATCATAGTGTTTATAGCGATGGTAGTTTGCAACAACCATCCCTAAAAGGGCTTTTATGAAAGTGGAACAGATGCTTGATACAAAAAAGAAAACATTAAAAACATTAAATTTAAAAACCAGACATGATTACAGGTTTGTTGCTGAATTAACCAGGATTGTGTAGCTCTCTTAAAAGTAGTGACATTTGCAATTTCAAGTGATCATATAGCCAGTTCAAGGACTTTGTTTCCTGCAACAGAAAAAGCTGTCTGAGCAAAAGATGTTTTGCAGAATGAAACCTTACAATTGCCACTTGAAGCTGCTCTGGTGGATCTGCTGAAGCTCTTTAATCTCTGAATGTATTTGCAGAAAGGCTGAGGGGCAAGTGCATTAAAATGTTTAACCACAAGCTTTACATAATAAAAAAAAATCAATGAAGTTTGCTAAACTTCATATCTTGTATTTACTTCAAATGCGGCAATGATGGTACCTTATTTGTTTTTTTTCCAAAGATAATCAAGGCCCAACTGTAAAAGATTTTTTAGAGATTTAATTACAGACTGGTTGGCTAGGGACCAGGTAGTGAGAAACAGCAAGGCACAGTCAGATGTCAAGCAATTTCTTATCATCTTAGGCTAAGGTTAGCCTTATTCGTTTTACAAATCCTTTTTGCATGACTTTTACATTTTAACTGAGGATCTAAAATGATCCCTAAATGCTTTATCTCTGTCACTTGTTCAATGAGCTCACCTTCAATTCTTACATTCAAGGATTCTGTTGCAGGTTGATTTTTAATGGCCAAAAAAAACAATAGACTTTGTTTTCTTAGTGTCAAAAAGGAGGCATCAAGCCAAGCTGATTTGAAGTTTTTGGTTAGCTTATGCAACAGCATCACAGGTTTTGCCAGATACATCGACGGAATTCTGCTGTCAGTTTTAAAATGCAGCCATGTCTTTTGTAGTTGTATTGCGCTTGTGGTCATTTTGTATTTCTCTGTGGTCATCTTGCATATCTTTGCAATGGTTTTACATCTTTTTGTAGTCGTTTCACGTCTCTTTGTTCTTGTTTGCATCACTTTGTAGTCGTTCTGCGTCTCTTTGTAGTTGTCTGCATCTCTTTGTAGTCATCTCATGTGGCTTTGTAGTTGTTTGGATCTCTTTGTAGTAGTTTTGCATCTCCTTGTAATCGTTTGCATCACTTTGTAGTTGTTATGCATCTCTTTTTTGCTTCGTTTTCATTGTCTAGTTGTTGTTTCATGTCCCTTTGTGTTTTTTTTGCGTCTTTTTGCAGTCGTTTCACATCTCTTTGTGGTGTTTTGCATCTTTTTGTAGTTGTTTGCGACTCTTTGTGGTTGTTTTTCATCTCTTTGTAGTTGTTTGCATTTCTTTGTAGTCGTTTTACATCTCTTTGTACTTGTTTGCATCAATTTGTAGTCGTTTCGTGTTTTTGTAGTTTGTTTGCATCTCTGTAGTCGTTTAATGTGTCTTTGTAGTTGTTTTCATCTCTTTGTATTAGTTTTGCATCTTTGTGTTTTGCATCTCCTTGTAGTTGTTTCACCTCTCTTTGTACTTTTTTGCATCTTTTTGTAGTCGTTTCATGTCTTGTGGCAGTTTTTTGTATCTCTTTGTAGTCGTCTCCTGTCTCTTTGTAATTATATGGATCTCTTTGTAGTTGTTTGCATCTTTTGTATTAGTTTTGCATCTCATTGTACTTGTTTGCATAGCTTTGGGACCAAAATGTAATATTGCCATCACATGTACAGTATGAAAAGAGGTGCATGTTCATTTATTTTTCTTTCGCAGCAATCAAAATTCTAAAGAGATAAACTCATACTGTAGATGCTGTTATTAGGATATTCCATGGTTTTGTTTGGACGCTCTCTCCTCTGTAAATAGGATATGACCACCGCTTCTGTGACTAAAATAACCTTCAAGCTTTTGGAAAACGGGATTGCCACTGCTGTTTTTTCTCCTCTCAAAAAATATGTTGTCCTGACTCTTACCCTGAAATTACCTCCGCAGCGACCAGTGGGCCGGTGAAGGCACTGCTGTAGACTTGCAAAGTGAGATGGCTTTTGTTCTGCTACAGTGTGACCAGGCTGGGCACACAAGTGCAGCCAGACAAATAACCAGATCCAGATTTGGTACGTAATGAGGTGTGATGTAGTGCTGCGTCGAGACTGCGGACATGAATTGGGTCTGAGGGGTGAAATAAAATAAACAGACCTTGCTCGAGAGCTGTAATAACATGAGCTTCTATTATATTAGAGCAGTCCAAAGTGAACTGGCTTCTACAGAAGTGTTCTTGGTGAGTTGTCTGGTTATTACTTCAGTTTGATCATCCCAAAGATCTCATATTAGCGCTAGAGAAAAGTATTTTCCGCCACAGGGGTTTTCATTGTAGAAGTATGTGTGTCTGTGTGTGTGTGTGTGTTGTTGAATTCATCCCTAAGGCAAACTCTGTATGGCAAAAAGACACATATTTGTAGTACAGAAGAAGGGATGTTGAACTATTGCAAATTGCTTACATCTCTTACTGCACCAGCTCCTCTGGGAGCTTTTCAACTATTGAACAGAGGAGTTCTAACTACATTTCAGAAACAATGTGTCTTTGGTCTCTATTCATCAGCCTGGTTGAAAAAGCACACTGCCTGGAAAATGTTTAGCTTATATTTGACATGCACGGCTTTAAATCATGAAGCAATTGATCAACAAAATTGGTGTAATTGATCATTAAAGTAATACAGCCAGTCACCAGAGCATGGCAGGCCTGTCAGGCTTTGGATTCTGCCAAATGCTGAAGCTTAATACTCTATCTTAAGAGTTGTTTTTAGCCTTTTTGTAAGGAATGGATTGACCAGTGTGTTTATCTGCTATACCTTTAGCTGTAATTGTTTAAAGCTGTTCTCATACATCGTTCATAGCTATATTTACAAAAAAGTTTTGTACTTGGTATATCTCCCACATCAATTCGTATGTAATCCACGTAATTGTGAACCAGGAGGTATAAAGAGCAGCGAACGCCACGTAGGGAGGAGGTGGGACAAATTGGGGTGGATGGGACTTTTGCCCATGGGACCGGTGTTCGTGTCCTGCGAGAAACCAGAAGTCAACGTTCATTTATTTGTAACGTAACTTCCGTACTTAAGTTGCGCCACTTCCAGTGTGGTGTTGGCCACGATCTTTTCCTAATCCTAACTTAAGTATTTTTGTTGCCTAAGCCTAACAAAATTGTTTCCTGTGAAAGGAGAAGTTTATTTTGAAAAAGACTGGAGTGGAAATTTATGCTGGACATTTGTAGGAAAACTGAGAAATAACTTTTCGTAAGATATCATACAAATCGTTGTATGAGGATACATTGAATCGTTAGCATGTCTGGGCTAATTGGCTTACCGTATTACTAGTGGTGAAATGACGTACTCAGATCTTTTACTGAGCCTAAGTAAGAGTAGCAATACCACAGTGTAGAAATACTTTGTTACAAATAAAAAGTCCTACATTGAAAATCTTACATAAGTAAAAGTACACAGCCGTCTTCGCATAAAAATATACTTAAAGTACCAAGTCGTTATTATGCAGAATGGCCCATTTAAGAATAGTATCACTGGATTATCAGTGTTGCATTTATGTATATGTAGCACTGATGTTGCAGCTAGGTGTCGCCAAATCCTACACACTGCACCTTTAAAATCAATTCAAGGCAAATGTTTGTGATTGTTTTCATATAAAGATTGAGAACAACATCAGAGCACGAAGGCTGCTCTGCAACTATTCCACCTATTAAATGTCCTGTTTTTTGTCTTTACAGCTCATGTGATGATAATGTCAAGGAGAGAGAGGAGAAGAGAGGAGAGAGTAAGTCAAGAGTCAGAGTGACTTTCCGAGACAGACCAAAGAGGCGAGGCATCCTTGAGGTTGACATCGATGTGGAGAACTAATCTGCCCGCGGCTGTGATTCAGACCCCGAGGTGAGCCCTGTGACATTTTGAGCTGATTAGGAATTTCACCAGCCTTAGCCTTTTGTGTCGTGTCAACCGCTCTGACATTGCATTACGCCGTTTCATTATCATGCAGTCGCATCTAATAAGGGCACCGTCCTCCAACCTGGCGAGGAGGCCTCTTTAATGCATGGTGGCCTTGAGAGGAGGGGTAAAAAGACAAATCAAGCCTGTAACTGTTTGATAAGTGCGACTGGGCTTTTGGCCCAGAACAAATTACATTACTGTCACATTATGTCCCCGGTATGCATGAATTAAGCACTGACTGGGTAACTCTTAAGCTCTCCCTGACTAACTTCCTCCCAAATCCTTCCTCTATTTTCTTATTATTTATTCCCCATCGGGGAGGGGAAGACAGACCCCTTCACAGACTCTCTTCTCTCTTCATCTTTCCATCCTATTTGCATGGCGGACAATCTGACACTTTCAGTGCTCAGCTGTTGGAATGTGAGAAATTGTTGCTGGGAGAGGAGTGCGGTTAGTCGATGGCCTTTTCTGTGCTGATTCAGACATTGCAAGATGATGAGAGGGTTCTACAGTCAGAGTGACTCTTCGGCCAACACTGCAGCAGCGCTGAGAGCAGATATGCATTTTTATTCAGGTCAAATGTCAGCCGTTTGCGGGCTTTAAGAATAGAGCGTGTGCGGCTCAAATAAAGGTCACCGTGCCCCCTGGATGGAACGGAAAAAAAAGGCCAAAGACATTTGGGAGTCTGAGAGCTCTTGTCCTGTCAGACTCTTCCGGGCCTCGGAGTGGAGCGGTGTGTGTCACGCCAAGACTGACGTCTCGTCCGAGCAGATTAATGGTAAAATATGTCCATATCGTCACCCTGGAATGGGACTGTCTGAGTGGACGAGAGCAAGGCGGCCCTCGGGGACTGAGCTGTCTCATAGCTAACAGCCTGTGTGCGCCCTCATGTTTGCGGACTTGGCTGCTGATGACTCTTTTAGGTGGACAAACAGTCCCCTCTGTGTACTCCGGAGTTCACAAAAGTCACATCCTGCAGACGAATGTGTGCAGGAGATATGAAATTGGCCGAGCTGAGCGATTGGACTTTGGCTGACCGAGTGGCGAGAGGGGAAGGACAGAACAATGTCACGGGGCAAAAAAATGAATTTGACTCATCTATATCCGTCTAATTGTTTGTGTCTTGCTGATAATGCCAAGAAATGACACAATGAGACAGGAAAGAGGGTGGAGATGGATTCAGGTTAGAACAAACTCTTCTCTTATCTATTTAACCCTCTGAAACCCCCCAGGATAGCGGGCAATCCCAACCAACTTTACTGTCTTTCAGAGGCTGTAGCAGATTCAGTTTTAGAGCTAGAGTGAAGGTGCATCATATGAAACTAGAAAACCCAATGAATCCATTGGTACCAACCATGTCACACTACCTTGTCAAGAGGTAGGCTAAATAACGCTCCAAATTTTGGCGAGGAAAAACTGGCATGGCCATTTTCAAAGGGGTCCCTTGACCTGACCTCAAGATATGTGAATGAAAATGGGTTTTATGGGTACAGACATGCCCACTTTAGGAAAATCACATGCAGTTTTGGGCAAAAACTATGCAACCTTTTTTAATGCAACATAAAAGTGTTATTTTCGGCTATTCTGAAATGGTGTGTTTGAATATTTCTGCATACTGGGGTCCCTAAACAGTCTTGGAATTACATAAATTGGGTATCACTATAAAGCTGTTGTGGAGCAGTTTCCAGAACAGAAGTGCTCGCCATCAAATCGCCGAAAAATGCAATTCTTGCAGAAATCTCCAGATGTCAAAAGTTTTTGATGCCAAATCACAGCATGGCTTTTTCTGTGGTGTTTTCTCATAGTGTCTTAATTTGGTATTTTGGAGGGATTATTCATCATTTGTATCCATTCTCGAGTGGTAAACAAAATAGTAAAATTTAGTACCAAATCTGTGTAACAAAAGGCATCAACCCAAAAATTGCTGCAGCAATTTCTGCGACATAAGTGAGCATTATTAATTAATTCCTTCATTCATGTTCATCTGTGATTAATGACTAGAACAACTTGACACACAGTGCTGGGCTGCATCTCAAATCTTCAGGTTCCCAGCTTTCAGATGATGTACACCACTTTTATGTGACATCTACTGTTGACCTGCTATCTCCCCCTAAAGACCCCCTGTCCACCCCTAGAAAAAGACAAAAAAAACGGCTCTATTGTGTGTCTCAGATGGTTAAAAAAGGGGTGAACATGACCTGCTGGCTGTCTTTGTATGATGAATAAGAATAATGGGATATGCAAGATACCAAATACACTGCGCTACAGTGAGCCCGTTTCACATCCGCGTCATGTCATCTCTCTCCTCGCTGTCTCTCGGTGTCTCTCTGCCATAAGCACAGAAAGCCGACTATTCTTAGCCGACTCCCCCGCAGGTGAATTATGGATGAGATGAAAAAGCTCATACTGATATTTGGCTGATCAAGTATCAAGCTAAAATGCCACTTAAAGTGTGATATAGCTCGCCGGGATGGAGAGCTGTCTCCAAAGACGAGCAACAGCACGGGCACGCGGCGAGGGAGGGAGCTCATCGAGGGCGGCTGAGCAGACGAGATACTAGGCAGACACCGAGGGTGACAGACAAAACAGCCGTGGTCATCGGGGGCGACCGGTGGGGAGAAACGCTGTCTGGGCGTAGATAATAAGCCGCTGGTTATTGCAGCACATCCAATGGCGCATCCCACAGAGACCTCAATTCTCTGTCACTTGGAGGCATGTCACTGTGGCACGTGACTCAGCCAGGTGTGTCTCATTCATTTTTGGAATTTACGACTCTGACTTTTTCCCTGATTTCTAAATGTGTCCCCGTGAGCACTGGCTTATGGCCTCGTAGATAGGGAGCATGCATGTCATACAGTAAATGTTCATGCCCTGCGCGCTTGTATGAATTACCCCGTACGCCACTTTTACAAGGTCACACACCCAGCCACATCAGCGAATCTACGGGGGAGACATGATGCGTTTTTACAGGGCTTCGCTCAAGTATCTCCATCTTATGTCACGACCTTGAAACATAATGGGATAAACACGGTGGGACTCGAGTGGTTTTGTCATTCGCACATGTTTTCTGCGCTGGCATCAATCAATTTCGATATACAGTTGAGGTTAGAAGGTCTATGCTTCCACATATATCTGCTGTTTACGGTGGCCCTGACAGCTTAATGCACTGTAAACTAACACACACGCCAACCAATGGAGCACAAGCCAGTGGAAGAAAAGATCCTAATGAATTCTCAGCATTGGGACACTTGGTCAGGATCCCTCGGCGTCTTGATACCGACGCACCAAGGCACCCTTTAGCGTCAGTATGCGACGCACCGGGCTTTCAACTAACTCCAATGTAAACCCATCCGCGGCATTATTAGAGGGTCAGAGCAACTAACGTAGTATAAAGAGATTGAAAGTCAGCACAGGGCGGTTAGGAGTGGAGGTTGGATGGTTCAAACAAATACAGGACTTTAACCCAGGAGACTGCTGTTTGTGTCCCGTGTCAAACCAAATCAACATTTACTTATTCTACTGTAGTTTTCTTACATAACTTACGTACTCAACTAACAGCAGTTACGTAACAAACATACTTATTTCACATAACAAACACTCATTTTAAACTAAACCCCAATCTTTTCCTCAGGCTATCCAAGTACTTTTGTTGCGTAAGAAAATATAAAAACTAAGTAAACCTATTTTGGAAGTTTATTTTGAAAAGAGACTGTACAGTATGTAATGAGCAGAAACTGTACGTTTCCTGTGAACACAGAGGTATATTTTGAAAAGACACTATGGATGTAATGAGCGGAAACTCTACGTTTCTTGTGAACACGGAAGTTTATTTTGAAAAGACACTATCCATTTAATGAGCGGAAACTGTACGTTTCCTGTGAACACGGAAGTTTATATATTGAAATGACACTATGCATGTAATGAGCGGAAACTGCACGTTTCTTGTGAACACGGAAGTTTATTTTGAAAAGAGACGGTATGCATGTAATGAGCAGAAACTCTACGTTATCTGTGAACACAGAAGTTTATTTTGAAAAGACATTATGCATGTGATTAGCGGAAACTGACACGCCGTCCCCGATACGTCGAAACTGAAGCTAGAGGGGTAGCTAGAACGTCATAGTTTGTTGGGCCACTGACCAAGCAGCAGTATTTGACGAGTTCAGTGTGAAAATGTGTGAAATGTGAAAATGTTTCCTTTATTTGATTGTGTTTTATACCTATGTTGGAAGTTTATTTTGAAAAGAGACTGTATGCATGTAACGAGCGGAAACTGTACGTTTCTTGTGAACGCGGAAGTTTATTTTGAAAAGACACTGCATTTCATGAGTGGAAACTGTACGTTTCTTGTGAACACGGAAGTTTATTTTGAAAAGACACTGCATTTAACGAGTGGAAACTGTACGTTTCCTGTGAACACTAAAGTTTATTTTGAAAAGACACTATGCATTTAACGTGTGGAAACTATATGTTTCTTGTGAACACGGAAGTTTATTTTGAAAAGACACTATGTATGTAACGAGTGGAAACTTACAAATTGTCTCCGACACATCCAAAGCTGCCGCTAGAGTATACTGTAACTAGAGCATCCTAGTTTGAAGTGTATAGCCACTGACCAAGCATCAGTATTTGATGAGTTGGGAGTGAGAATGTGTGAAAGGTGAAAATGTTTCCTTTATTTGATTGGGTTTTGTCTTGTGCTTTCTTTAGTGGCAGTGCAGCTCTCAGGGCCACCGTAGCTTTTGTTTTAAATTCTGCATTTATGCAACCGAGATGCAAAACAGTTCTTTGTACTGTCTAACTGATTTCCACAACACTGCCTGAATGCTTGCCTTGCGCCGAAAAAAAATGTGTCCAAATATAACCAGCAGTGACATCCTGTGTCAGTAGCCTTGGAAGGAGTGAAATAGAAATGGAATACATGTTGCAAGAATCATGCTCTTGATGTCACCAAAGACAGAACACAAGAACTCAGAAACATTAAAGGCATTATTGAGAGTGTGAGCTGAGTGTTGTTGTTGTCCAAAACGAGCTCTTATGTCTTGGATACTTTTCAGTGGTTCGGGCAGCCTCTTATAAATACTATTGCATATGTGTGAATTTAATTACCTCTCGAGGGGATTACCTTTCCGGTGATTGCCACTTTCGAAAGCCTCCTTGATGCCAAGCACAACACGACCTGTGCAGGCGTGGCCCTACTCTTCACAGAGGAACTGTCTCGCTGAGCAGAAAGTGTTCAAGCGCTTCCAGCATGGGTGCTAAAGGAAATCAGCTCAACCATGAATACTAAATGACCCAAAGTGTACAATGGTACATCTCAAATATGTGCTTGGCCCTGGTCCAGCAGAAAAAAGGGAAACATGACTCCTGCATAATATTTAGCACCTGATTTGACTGTTATCAGGCCATTAAATAGGTGTTATCAGTCGCTATAAGCACCTAGATGTAGGTCATTAGGGGCCTACTACACCTACTACATTGTAAAACTGAAAGTGAAACTTAAATGCTACACGTTCTAACATGTTGTAAAACTGAATTAAGTCACCTTTTGAACATAAACAAAAAGGCTTCTTTTAGTTTAGGTAACAAGACTACAACTTCTTTAGGTTTAGGCAAAAAAAACTACAATTTCTTTAGGTTAAGGCAATAAAACTAAAACTTCCTTAGGTTTAGACAACAAAACTACAACTTTTATAGGTTTAGGCAACAAGACTACAACTTATTTAGGTTTAGGCAACAAGACTGCAACTTCTTTAGGTTTAGGCAACAAGACTACAACTTATTTAGGTTTAGGCAACAAGACTACAACTTCTTTAGGTTTAGGCAACGGAACTATAACTTCTTTAGGTTTAGGAAAAAACAACAATAACTTCTTTAGGTTTAAGCAAGAAAACTACGAACACAAAGACAACTACACATTGTTGGTTTCACACGGGATGCAAACTCCAGTCTCCGAGGTGAAAACCCTGTGTTTTGTGTCTCATCTATTGTCTCTGACCTCCACCCCTTATGGATTTTCCCACCGTCTATACTACAGCGCCTGACTTCCGCTTCTGCTCCTGTCATAATTACTATAGTTGCTAGAGGTCACTGTCGTGTTATTTTATATCTTCATTCTGTGATCTACCATGTCAATAGATGATAAAACCTACCAGTGGGTGTAGTAGGCCCCTATTGACCCACATCTATGGGGCTTACAGCGACTGATAATGCCTAGTGATTTAGCCTGACAACGGTCTTATCGGCCGCACATAGAAAATTAAAGGCTGTAATGGTATTGACACTGGATTTTTGGAGTTGTCTTTAGCATCGCCAGCATTTGTTTTGATTCTGTAATATTCCCCCGTTTTTCCTTTTTGGAAAGAAATTGGATTTGCGGATACTCTGCAGGGGCTGCTGGATCACTGTCAGACGTGACACTGTGTAAGCTGCTGTTTGTTTTCACAGCTTCTTTTCATCGTCGATGAGTGTGCTATGACATGACAGATACCAGGGAGAACATTTGTCTATCGTGCCCTTCAGAGATGTCCCTTGGAAATAAGTGTTTGTAAGATACACAGAGACAAACTCTGTGCTGCGCTTTAATGTTTTCACCACGGTGTGTTTTTTCCTCTTGAAATAAATCACACATTTATACTGTAAATACACGGCACCCGCCCAGGTAGTACCCAAGTGCATTGGGACCACTTATTCATCCGGCTTATAAGTTACTACCACAGGACATGATGAAATTTAACCTCTAAAAACTAATAATATAAACAGGCAGCAGCAGAAGTCGTAGGATCTAAATGAATTTGTGGGGAAAAATTCCAGCCACCGAGCTATGTAAATGTATCCACAGCCAAAATCACTTTGGCCCTTGCCATCGTGGTTATTTACGAGCTCTCATTAGCAAATGACTTTCACACAGGCCAGTATACTCTGCTTTCACTTCATACTGTAAAAAAAAAAAAAGGAAAAATCCACAGAATTAATGTTCTGGAAAATATAGTCGTAATAAAAAGTGTTGCGAGCTCTCGCGCCACCGCCGCCAAAAAAACGTTCCCCTCCTATTCACTCAAATCAGCACAATTAACCTGCAGGAGAGAACACGGTGTTTCAATTCATTACCGCCCACAGCACGACAATGGGCATCTGTTCAGTGAGGCTGCGTTTAGGAGCTGCACACTGACATGGGGGGATTCTTACTGTTGCTTTGGCTCGACTTGAAACCGACGCGGGGATGCTGGCTCGCAAACAATGAAACAAAATGAGCAGAAAGCACAGTGAGATCTTTATGTCGGGGCTTGGAAATGGGGCTTAAAGTTTGTTTACGTATCATCCCCAAAGCTCCCAAAACTTTCTGCGGTGCCATGCAGTCTATCAGCCTTATCATAGGTGATACCATCTGGCGTGCCAGGGCGAGTGATTGAATGACTGCTGAGTGCGTGGCATATTGCCGCATGGCAGGTGGATACATTAAAGCTGTCCCGGGAGAATCAGTGGTAGCAAGCATGCTGAACACTCTTTCCCCCACCTCTGCCAACATCCTACAGGACGCTCCAGTCGAGCTCCTTGTCTTCATCCATATGCGGCGACAACAGAGCTGCTGTGGGGAAAACATGTTGTTGTGCATGATATAGACGCAGCATGGGGTCTCAGAGAGACAATAACAAGGCTCATATGGTGAGAACGGGGAGATATTGAATTACCACATATACCTGCTGATCATGGCGTGGCAGGGTCTGTGGTTGCACTGGGTGGTACTGTGGAGATAACATGCAGGCCATGTAGAATAGCCTCTTGGGAAATAAACTGACCAATAATGTGGCCTTAAAGGTCCCATATCGTGCTCATTTTCAGGTTCATGTTTGTATTTTGGTTTTCTACTAGAACATGTTTACATGCTTTAATGTTCAAAAAACACATTATTTTTCTCATACTGTCTGTAATATGATTGTATCGTGACTTAAGTATCGTGATAATATCGAATCTGGGGACTCTGGTGATTCCCACATTTACTCAGTGGCGACTATTTTCAGGTACAGATTTGTGCGCTAGCGAGTATTTCAAAATAAACTACAGTGTGTGTTCATGGTAACGAAGGAACAATGATGAATGAATGTAACGGTGTGGATCATTGGTGCGTTCTTAGTAGTTGGAACCAGGGGTGTGAAGATCCATCAATCTGGATCGATATCGATTTAATGATCAACAATCCAATCAGTCGACACAAAGTGAAAACATCTATACGTACCATCTTTAAGATACGCCCTTATTTTGAAATTCTTAACTGATATAAAACATTTTCACTGAAACGTGAAAAATGTGCCACTTTATAGTAAACGACAGGAGGTCTGTTTCTATTCTTTTTATTAAAACGAATAGACTGTTTTTCATCTAAATGGCTGGAAGAACTCAATAATAAAATTGTCAAATCACATTTTAGTTGCCTTTTGTGAGATGATATAAACGGAACCGATCGTTACAATGTCAATAAGAAAAAAAAATACAGATTATCGCCAGACTTGTCTTTTAATATTTTACATCCGTGCGCCACAGAGTTTAGTTTGTCTCCATGTTTCAGGCTCACATTACATTATGAAAGCAGTTCCATGCCTGCTTTCAGGAATCCAGTCCTTGTGGTTAGATCACGACCTGCCTTCCCTTTACAGCCCGTCCAAACCAACAGACAAACCAAAGGCGAGCCACTGCAGCCAGCTGTAGCACATTAAGTGAAAACGGAAATTAAAAATAGATTTTTACGGATTCATATTGTCCAACCACTGCCTGTATTTGGAGGTATTTTGACAGCTTTTCAGTGTTCAGAGCATGCGTCACGTAAAACAAAGACAAAGGGAAATGGCAAACATCTCCTTATATGATAAACTATATGGAAAACAATGTGCAGTGACGTAAAACTGTTAAGGAATGCAGGAAACGAGCAAAATCGGGCTGGAATTTTTCTTTACGCTCCAAACACTTGATCATAAAAAGACTAAATGCGACCGCAAAAACAAATCCTGAACACCGCATTTACACACGACTCAATGTCCGGCTTGTGTATAAAGGATAATTGATGGATTAGGTCTATTGTATTTCCAGATCTGTGCAGGTTAGCGACAGGCTTCATTTACATCCCATTGTCCCTATGGAGATGAAGCAAAGGCTTTTTCCTGTTGCCTGTTGATGTCATATCCCTGCAGAGGATAAACCGAGAGTGTTTCCTGTTGATATTAGGATGTCGGCTCCCATCTGTTTGTGCGATCACACTGAAAAGAAGAATTGACCTCCTCCACCGGGACACATCCTGACCGGGCGACTGCTCAACTCTCACTGACCGCACCTTCATCCTCCCATTGAAGTCATACAATGATACACACACACACACGGCTGTCAGCTGCCTATCCACCTCTACAGCGATCACATTTCCACAGCTCCCAGTGCAGCGCAGTCCAATATTTCCAGCCGCCCTGCAGCATAATTCAAAATAAATGATGCAGGAATATGGAGCCGTATGAAGCAGACGGTGGGCCGGTTCCAGTGTGAGTAAATTCTCCCCCGTTTAAGGCCTGAAATAGTCATGAATATTAAGTATTTACATTTACATTTGTATTTCCACGCATGCAGGCGTATTATTTAGAACAATATTCAGTATTCATGCTTTGAGACCTGAAGCCAGATCACAGCTGTTGCTATTACAGTAGTTATGTACCTGGTTTAGGCCGGCATGGGAAGAGAGAAGAAAAACATCTAAAAGAACCTGATGGTGATGAGAACCAAGGCTACCACAGTTAAAGGTGATAAATAAGACATTAGCCTCAGCACGGCTCTCACCATGACGACGACTGAGCCGGCGGCTCGCAGCTAACGGTGCCAACAGTGGAAACAAGAGCAACAGTGCTGACGGAGCCGACAGTGTTTATCTGAGGGGGAACGGGAAGGTGGGTCCTACGCTTCCGCGACAATGCCGTCGGTCAGCTTTAACCACAACAGGGGCAGTGCAGAGCGGCAGCAGTGAGCTAGTCGGTGGGGCACGCTCAGATTCATCACGATACAATACCGTATTGATTCTTTGGACACCAATACGATATTTGATGATATCAATAAGTCTGCGACGATACGATTTTGATTTGATTCAATTCAGGGGCCTGTGATTGACATGACATGATGTCATATGCTCATTTAACACAATCAGCTACATTTATACCGACAATTTTATTACTGAGTTCTTCCAGACACTTAAATGTCTATCTAAAATGTATTCTTCTTAATAAAAAGAATAAAAATAGACCTCCTGTTGTTTGAGGCCTGGTTGCTGGTCAATGCTGGTGAGCGGCTTGTCAATGCCGCTTGCTAATACCACTTGTGAGCGCCACTCACTAACGCCCCTTGCTGACGCCGCTCGCTAACACCGCTCGTTAACCCCGCTCGCTAACACCTCTCACGTAAGCCGTTTGCTAACGCCACTCGCTAACAACGCTCATTTCCTCGTCATGATTCCACGTCGGCTCATGTGCGTGCGTCCATCCTTGCGGAAAGAATAACCGAAAGCACCGCTAGTACTGTTTAGATATTTAGCAATGAGCTGTGCTAAGATGGAAATGGTTGACCACACGTGCCACAGGAATTTCAAAATAAAGGCGCATCTTTAAGATGATATGTATGTTTTCACTTTGCATCGATGATATTGGATCAATCAATGGATTGTTACACCCCTAACGCTCACATCCACTAACATGCATTAAAAAGGCACGAGCAGCCGGCCCGGCTATGTCAACAAAGCATGAAACCAGATCGGATTACAACACACACAGAGGGAGAGTGACTTCATTCTCTGCTCGGGTAGACATTACTCCTCCATATCTTTACAAAGCAAATAGTTGTTTGAGGCTATATTAATGCTCTGGATATCATATAGAGCACATTTAAATAAGCAAAGAGACACGAAGAGTGGATAGAAAATGCTCCTAACTAATATAAATGTCATTTCTGGACTCACAGTTCAAAACTTTAAGTAGATAGAGAATAAACGGCGTGACTTTTCCATAGTTTACCAACAATAGAGAACCAGAGAAGTGTTTGCTCTAAATCAAGTGCTGTTGATGATCATCCTTCCGCTTGATGATTAATACGGCAGGAAGCCTGCACATGAAAGCACATAAAAAACCACTATGGAGACTATTTCCTGCTCCTGCAGTTGTCCTCCGTAGTGTCTGTGGATTGCTAGCACAGCTCGGAGGAAATGGAGCTGTGTGCACAGATGGGAGCCCACACGGCCCCACCTCCGACTGAAACGACAGTAAAATGGTGTGTGTGTGTTTGTGTGTGTTGTGTGTGTGTGTATGCACAGCCCTTTCTTTGCATTCGTCACAGTCTGTATTTAGGTACGGAAGGTCATCCATGCATGTGCCTAATTTGCGCTCGCGTCTGTGTGGGAGAGCGCAGCTTGACTCCGACTGTTGACACTGGATCGGTGACAAGTCTGAACACTCGGCTGTGTTGACGAGTGGGAGTCCTGCCCCGCCTGCCCCCTTTGTGGGGAATGAATATTAATAATTCAAAGCGATCTTGATCTCGGCTGCCTCCGAGGCCCGTTACCCATTACCCCGGGATGAGCTGATATTGCTGTTGCATGAAAGGCCACCGACAGGCAAAAGGCAGGGGAGGAAAACTGTGATGCGCCGCCTAAAAGGCCCCCCTGAGGTTTTCCTGCTATCAGCTCGACCGGGGTGAAAGGAACGTATTGCAATGAGAGGGCAGACAAAAAATATATATCCTTAGTCCTGGCCTGGATGTGCATAAAGAAAGCAGCCATCTCTTTGCTCGATGTTTCTTAATTCCCCCTTATTTTCTAAGCTCCAGGTTGAGGTAATGCACAGCGACAAACAGAAAGCTCAGCGTGAAAATGGCTTGTGGCTAGGTTTTCATGCTCTGATCCCTGTGGTGAGGTGGGATGGTGTCTAATCTAACTCACACTGCTAGCCTGATGCATCTGCTTTTACCCTGCTGGCACGTGAACTACCTTAATCTATCAGGGTGATGTCACATGATAGCAGCCATCATGAATCGCTCACGAATCCCCGAAGCAAAAGACACACGAAAAGATTATCAAATTGACATCTTATTATCTTTGACAGGTGAGGAGGAGCATGTAAATACATTAAAAAATATGAAATATCTATGTTTGTCAGCCTGGATTGTTATTCTCATATGTCTGTCCATTATGAGCATCATGATAACATTTTACTCAGCATCTCTGTTATATAGAGATTTGGCGAGAACAACCTCGATGTGACAGAAAATCATCTCAAACACCAAAAGTAAACACAGAAAGTAGTCCCATAGAAATCCTTGTAGTTGTTGTAGAGAACAGCATTGCACAGCTGTTGCACTTTTGATTTGATTTCATTTATTTATGGATCTACAAAACACAACAAACCAAAGAATAAAATGAACACCAACATGGCTAAAGAAGAACTTTTGGCTTCATTGTTAAGGGAGAAATGAAAGCTTACTTCCTGGTCAACCTGCCAGCAAACTCACCTTATTTGTATTCTACCACATTCATGCATGCACAGCAATCTGTTTAACTTAGTGTGACCATGTTGCCCGCTTTCTATTTAGCTTGTCTGCATGCTAATGAGTAGCGGTGGGAAAAAAATAATCAATTCACCTATTTATTGCGGGGCATTTTCACGGTATCTAGTGGTGAGGTGAGAAGATTGCAACCAACTGAAGCCTCACTTGTGTGCCAAGAGTGTTGGAGAGCTACAGTGGCCGACGTGAAAACGTGAATGGCCCTCTCTAGAGCCAGTTGTTGTAAGAGTAGCGTAGAGTGTGTTCACTTGGAAAGTGAGTGGTGAAGCAAGAGAGAGAGAGAGTGGTGGCGACGATGGGAGCGAGTGACGTTATCGACTCCGGCCCAAGCAGGAAAAGTTAATAGTGTTTAGTTTGTCTGTTCTGGGCTACAGTTGAAACATGGCGGTGCAACATGGTGGACTCTGTGAAGAGGACCCGCTCTCTATGTTGATATAAACGGCTCATTCTAAGCTAACGAAAACACAACAACTCTTATAATCAGGTGATTAT